>PVIW01012676.1:0-30891 GCA_004026585.1 Noctilio leporinus
GTCATCAAAACAGCATGGTACTGGCATAAGAATAGACATATAGATCAATGGAACAGAATAGAGAGCCCAGAAATTAACCCAGGACTCTATGGTCAACTCATATTTGACAAAGGGGGAAGGAACATCCAATGGAGTAAAAACAGTCTCTTCAACAAATGGTGTTGGGAGAACTGGACAGCAACATGTAAAAAGATAAAACAAGACCGCCAACTTACACCATACACCAAAATCAACTCAAGATGGATAAAGGATTTAAACATAAGCAGTGCCACCATAAAAGTCCTGGAGAAAAATAGAGGCAGTAAACTTTCAGATATCCTATGCAAAAATATGTTTATTGATACTTCACCAAGGGCAAAGGAAATAAAAGAACGAATCAACAAATGCTACTATATCAAATTGAAAAGTTTCTGTTCAGCTAAAGAAAATATCAGCAAAATTCAAAGGGAACCAACTGTATGGGAAAACATCATTGCCAATGATACCTCAGACAAGGGTCTGATCTCCAAAATATATAAAGAACTAATGCGACTCAACACCAGGGAGACAGACAGCCCAATTAAAAAATGGGCAAAGGACTTGAACAGAGAACTCACTGAGGAAGATATACAAAGGGCCCAGAGGCATATGAAAGAATGCTCAACATCCCTAATCATCAGAGAGATGCAAATTAAAACCACAATAAGATTCTACCTCACATCTGTCAGAATGGCAATCATCAGCAAATCAACAAACAACAAGTGTTGGCGAGGATGCGAGGCAAAGGGAACCCTCATACACTGTTGGTGGGAATGTAGGCTGGTGCAGCCACTGTGGAAAACAGTATGGGGTTTCCTTAAAAAAGAAAAAATGGAACTGCCTTTTGATCCAGCAATTCCCCTACTTGGGCTATACCCAAAGAATCCTGAAACACCAATTCATAAGAACCTATGCACACCTATGTTCATAGCAGCACTATTTACAATAGCGAAGTGCTGGAAACATCCTAAGTGCCCATCAGTGGATGATTGGATCAAAAACCTTTGGTACATTTACACAATGAAATTCTATATAGCAGAAAGAAAGAAGGAACTTGTACCTTTTGCAACCACATGGATGGAACTGGAGAGTATTATGCTTAGTGAAATAAGCCAGTCAGTGAAGGACAAATATCATATGATCTCACCCATTACGGGACAATAATGAGCAAAACTAACAACAAGCAAAACAGAACCAAGTATATGAATGCAAGGAATAGGCCTTCAGTGGTCAGGGGAAAAGGGGTTGGGGGGAGGGGGGAGGGGATTGCAGAGGCAAGAAAGGGGAGCAGCTTAGACAAGAACCTAGTATAAAGGAACCATGGACATGGACAACAGGTGGCATTGACTTTGGGGGGAATGGGTGGGTTGGGAGGCGGACAGAGGGGAGCAAAACGGGGATGGATGTAATACAACAACAATAAAATTTTAAAAGAAAAAAAAAGGAATATTAAAAAAACAGCATTTTTGTGTACCAATAATGAGACATCAGAGATAGAAGCTAGAAAACAAATCCCATTTACCATAGCAACAAGAAAAACAAAATACTTAGAAATAAACTTAACCAAGGGGGTAAAAGATCTGTACTCAGAAAACTACTGAACATTGAAGAAAGAAATCAAGGAAGATACAAATTAATGGAAGCATATAACATGTTCATGAATGGGAAGAATTAACCTCATTAAAATGTCTATACTACCCAAAGCCATCTACAGATTCAATGCAATCCTTGTCAAAATACCAATGACATATTTCACAGAATTAGCAAAAATACTTCATAAGTTTATAGGGAGTCAAGAACACCCACAAATAGCCACCACAATCTTGAGAAAGAAGAACAAGATAGGAGGAATCACAATATTGGGCATCAAATTATACTACAAGGCTACTGTCATCAAAACAGTCTGGTACTGGCATAAGAATATACATATAGATCAATGGAACAGAAAGAAAGCCCATAGATAAACCCAGGACTCTCTGGTCAGTTAATATTCCACAAATAGGAAAGGAACACAAAATGGAGTAAAAACAGTTTCTTCAATAAGTAGTGTTGAAAGAACTGGACAGCAACATGCTGTCTAGATAAAACTAGTCCACCAACTTACATCATATACCAGAATAAACTGAAGATGGATCAAAACTTAAACATAAGCAGTACCACCATAAAGGTCCTGGTGGAAAATATAGGCAGTAAAAGTTTAGATATCCTATGCAGAAATATGTTTACTGATACTTCACCAAGGGTCAAGGAAATCAAAGAACAAATCAACAAATGGGACTATATCAAATTGAAAAGTTTCTGTTCAGCTAAAGAAAATATCAGCAAAATTCAAAGGGATCCAACTGTATGGGAAAACATATTTGCCAATGATAACTCAGAAAAGGGTTTGATATCCAAAGTATATAAAGAACTTGTGGGACTCAACACTAGGGAGACAGAGAGACCAATTTAAAATAGGCAAAGAAGCAAAACAGACAACTCTCTGAGGAGGACATACAAAGGGCCCAAAGGCATATGAAAGAATGCTCTACATAACTAGCCATCAGAGAGATGCAAATTGAAACCACAATGAGATATCACCTCACACCTGTCAGAATGGAATCATCAGCAAATCAACAAACAACAAGTGTTATCAAGGATGTGGGGCAAAGGGAATCCTGAGGCACTGCTGGCAGGAATGCAGGCTGGTGCAGCCATTGTGGAAAACAGTATGGAGTTTCCTTGAGAAACTAAAAATGGAACTGCCTTTTGATCCAGCAATTCCACTACTAGGACTATAGCTGAAGAACCCTGAAACATCACTTCATCAGAGCCTATGTGCACCTATGTTCATGACAGCACTATTTACAATAGCCAAGTGCTGGAAGCAGCCTAAGTGCCCATCAGTGAATTATTGGGTCAAAAAACTTTGGTACATTTGCACAATGGAATACTACATAGCAGAAAGAAAGAAGGAACTTCTACCCTTTCTCAAAACATGGATGGAACTGGAGAGTATTATGCTTAGTGAAATAAGCCAGTCAGTGAAAGACAAATACCATATGATTTCACCCATTATAGGACACTAATGAATAAAACAAACAACCAAGAAAAACAGAACCAGACACATGAATACAATGAATAGACCTTATGGGCAGAGGGGTGAGGGTGGAGGAGGCAAAGATGGGGAGCGGTTTAGTTAAGAACTAGCAGAGAAGAACCGTGGACATTGACAAGTGGGATTGACTTTGGTGGGGAGTGGGTGGGTGGGGAAGGGCAGAGAGCGGAGGGGAAATAGGATGGATGTAATTCAACAACAATAAAATGAAATTAAAAAAATATTTTTTGGGCTAAGGAAATGTATCCTCCCAGATTCCTTTAGCATGTACACCTTGTATATTGGGAGGGAGAAATGGTTAAATTTACAGAAGTACTGGGATCAAAGTTGGGTCTCTTCATTTGAATTTGTATATGACTTGAAAGTTTAGCTCAATTTGGAAACTACACTAGGTCAAATGACAGGAAAATACATAAAATTATTAAAGGACACTTCATACTGAAAAAAAGAGTAATTAGAAATGGCCACCTAAGGTTGACTCCTGGGTTTATGGTTTTGTGGTGAAGTTGGTTGCTTAGCCACCCAGATGGAAGTCTTTGGAGAAATGGCTAAGTCTGTGAATAAGTATTAAAGGTGTGCTATGAACTTGACAATCAAAATGTACCAACAATGCAATCTGTATGGAGGTGGTGACCTACTGTAGCATCATTAGCAAAGTCAACAAAGGTTGGTCAGATTGGGCAGAAAAATTTTAGTATAATTAAATAATGTTCTGAGAAAGTGATTCAGATCTATACAAATGCAAAGCTAGATAATATTTGCAGACATATACTTAGCTTCTCTGGTCCTTTCTTCAACTTTTTAAAGATTTTATTTATTATTTTTAGAGAGAGGGGGAGGGAGAGAGTTAGAGAGAGAGAGAAACATCAACATATGGTTGCCTCCGGCAATAGGGAGAGGAAGCTCCTCAATGGGCCAGAGGCAGAGGAAAAGAGTCCTGCAGCAAGCAGGAGCAAGGGATAAGGGAAGTACACCAGCCAGGGTGGCAAGGGGGCCAAAAACAGTGCTGCTGGGCCACCAGGGAAACAGCAGCTTGAAGCCTCTACAATGGGGGAGGCCCAGCTCTGCGTGCCCACACAGTCCCCCAGGCTCTCGCAGAAACTCCAAACTGCGAGCAGGAAACTTGTAGCTGGGACAACTGACCTGCCCATTGTAGGCGACAAAGGCCACAGACACGCTGGGAGGGGCGCATCACAGAGGCAGCGTAAAGGACTCCTCGGAGAGCTGATCTGCTTGGAGGATTGGCTCTCGCCCGGAGGAGGTGGGCAGTGTTGGCAGACCCCGGACACTGATGGCAGACAGGGGCTGCCTCCTCCAGGAACTGTGGGGCAGGGCCTGTCATCACAGGAACCAGTGAGGTTGCAGGCCACCCTGCAGGGGTGCCAGGGGCCCATCACAGGCAGAAACCTCCGCCAGGAGTTGGAGGGGGCACCCTGCAGGCATCAGAACACTGGCAGTCCTAAAACTCAACTAGACTACTGAAGGCCCAGCCTGCCTGAGGGCTGACACTCAGAATAAGCCCTGACCGTGACAATCAAAGGCCCTGCCACTCCAAGACCAGCTAGACTGTAGACTGCAGAGACCTGACCAAGAAAAAGAGGCAGCCTCAGGAAATGGATTGCTGCTAATCTCAAACACCTGAGTTATACCGAGAGCTACATGAACTATTAATCCCCAACATATCCTTTTCAAAAGTTACTTCTCACATATTTTTAATCCCCCCTATCTCAATCCACTTAAATACCCAAGACCCTCCCCCTACTCTTGATTTAAAGTCTACTCACTCTCTGGCTACAACGCATTCCCAGTCCTCAATCTAAGTATTCCTCCCTTCCCCAGACACCTAAACTCTTTCTTTATTCCTTTCTTCCTTTCTTTTTCTTTCTTTTTCCTTCCTTTTTAAAGATTTTATTTCTTATTTTCAGAGACAAGGGCAGTGAGGGAGAAAGAAATGGAAAGAGAAGCATCAATGTATGGTTGCCTTTCACCTGCCTCCAGCTACAGAGCTGGCTGGAGACCTGGCTTGCAACCTGGTTATGTGTGTCCTGGCTGGGAATCGAACCAGCGACCTTTGGGTTCACAGGTAGATGTCTTATCCACTGTGCTACCAGCCAGGGCTTCCTGAACCTCTCTTAAAACTCTTCATTCTTTTTCAGTCTTTTCATTTTGTTGTACGGTCTGGGAGGTTTTTTTCTATGTTGACCTCCAACTCAATTATCTGATCCTCTGCTTCCTCTAGCTTGCTTTTGATTCCTCTACTGTGTTCTTCAATTAGGAAATTGTATTCTTTATTTCTTCCTGGCTCTTATTGATAATTTCTATGTCCTTTCTAATGCTGGTGTAGCTCTCAGTAAGTTCCTTGTAGCTTCCCTGGAGTTCTTCATAGTTCCCCTGAAGTTATTTGTAGTTTTGTTTTGTCTTGTTTTAGCTTGCTGAGCTCATTGAACTTCTCTATAATCATTATTTTGAATTTCATAGTTGATAGTTTGCTTGCCTCTATTTCATTTAGCACTCTTTCTGGAGATTCCTCCTTTACTTTTGATGAGGGATTCCTTGTCTCTCCATTTCAGGTAACTCTTCTTATTTGTTTCTTCTTTTTAGATTAGTCTGCTTCTAGGAAGTTGCCTATTTCTTTCAAATTTTTTAATGTGTTGACATATAAATGTTTGTAAAACTTTCATAATTCTTTGTATTTCTGTATTGATGATTGTATCTTCTATGATTTTATTGGGTTCTTTTTCTCTTGATAAGTTTCACAGTATAGGACTGTCAGTTTTATTTTTTTCAAAGAACCCACCCTTGGTTTCATTAATTTTTTAAATTTAATTTTGTTATTGTTGTACTATATCCATCCCCTTTTTGCTCCCCTCTGTCCTCTTCCCCACCCACCCATTCCCCCACAAATTCAATCCCACTTGTTGTACATATCCATGGTTCCTCCATACTAGGTTGTTGTCTAAACAGCTACCCTTCATTGCCTCTTCCTCTCCCCTCCCCCCTTCCCCCTAACCACTTAAGGCCTATTCACTGTATTCATATATCTGGTTCTGTTTTGCTTGTTGTTAGTTTTGTTCATTAGTGTCCTGTAATGAGTGAGATCATATGGTATTTGTCCTTCATTGGCTGGCTTATTTCACTAAGCATAATACTTTCTAGTTCCATCCATGTTGTTGCAAAGGTTAGGAGTTTATTCTTTCTGCTGTGTAGTATTCCATTACGTAAATGTAGCAAAGTTTTTTGATCCAATCATCCACTGATGGGTACTTAGGCTGTTTCCAGCAATTGGCTATTGTAAATAGTGATGCCATGAACATATGGCTAAATAGGTTCTTATGAATTGGTGTTTCAGAGTTCTTTGGGTATAGTCCTAGTAGTGAAATTACTGGATCAAAAGGCAGTTCCATTTTTAGTTTTTGAGGAAACTCCATACTGTTTTCCATAGTGTCTGTACCAGCCTTCACTCCCACCAACAGTGCATCAGGTTTCCTTTGCCCAACATCCTTGTCAATACTTGTTTGTTGATTTGTTTTTGTTTTTTTTTTTAATTTTATTGTTGTTGTACTATATCCATCCCCTTTTTGCTCCCCTCTGTTTCCGTCCCCACCCCACCCTCCAAAGTCAATCCCACTTCTTGTCCATGTCCATGGTTCCTTTATACTAGGTTCTTGTCTAAACTGCTCCCCTTCCTTGCCTCCTCCTCCCCCTTCTGCTAACCCCCTTCCCCCTGACCACTGAAGGCCTATTGACTATTCATATATTTGGTTCTGTTTTGCTTGTTGTTATTGTGGTTTTAATTTGCATCTCTCTGATGGCTAGTGATGTTGAGCATTCTATCATGTGCTTCTGGGCCCTTCGTATGCCTTCCTTAGTGAGTTGTCTTTTGCCTGTTTTTTATTTGGGCTGTCTTCCTGGTGTTGAGTCACATTAGTTCTTTACATATTTTGGAGATCAAACACTTGTCTGAGGTATCATTGGCAATTATGTTATCCCATACAGTTGGTTCCCTTTGAACTGACTGTATTTTGCTGGTGTTTTCTTTAGCTGAACAGAAACTTTTCAATTTGATATAGTCCCATTTGTTGATTTATCCTTTTATTTCCTTTGCCCTTGGTGAAGTATCAGTAAACATATTTCCATGTAGGATAACAAAAAGTTTACTGCTTACGTTTTTCTCCAGGACCTTTATGGTGGCATGGCTTATGTTTAAATCATTTATCCATCTTGAGTTTATTCTGGTGTATGGTGTAAGTTGGTGGTCTAGTTGTATCTTTTTGCATGTTGCTGTTCCATTCTCCCAACACCATTTGTTGAAGGGACTGTTTTTACTCCATGTTATGTTCCTTCCCCCTTTGTTCAATATTAATTGACCATAGAGTCCTGGGTTTATTTCTGGGTTCCCTATTCTGTTTCATTCATCTATATGTCTATTCTTACACCAGTGCCAGGCAGTTTCGATGACAGTAGCCTTGTAGTATAGTTTGATGTCCAATATTGTGATTCCTCCTACCTTATTTTTCTTTCTCAAGATTACTATGTCTATTCGTGGGGGTTTTTGGCTCCATATAAATTTTTGAAGTATTTTTTTTTTATTTCTGTGAAGTCTGTCATTGGTATTTTAATTGGGATTGCATTGAATCTGTAGATTGCTTTAGGTAGTATGGACATTTTAATGATGTTCATTCTTCCCATCCATGAACATGGTATATGCATCCATTTATTTGTATCTTCCTTCATTTCTTTCTTCATTGTTCTGTAGTTTTCTGAGTATAGGACTTTTACCTCCTTAGTTAAGTTTATCCCCAGGTACTTTATTTTTCTTGTTGCTATGGTAAATGTGATTTGTTTTCTTGCTTCTACTTCTGATGTTTCATTATTGATATACAAAAATGCTTTTGATTTCTGGATATTGACTTTATATCCAGATATTTTGCTAAATTTACTTAGTTGACCTAATAAGTTTTTGGTGGAGCCAATCAGGTTTTGTATGTACACTATCATATCATCTGCAAATGATGACAGTTTGACTTCCTCCTTTCCAATTTAGATACCTTTGATTCCTTTTTCTTCTCTGATGGCTATAGCTAGAACTTCCAAGGCAATGTTGAACAGAAATGGAGAAAGTGAACAGCCTTGTCTCATTCCTGATCTTACGGGGAAAGCTTTTAGTTTTTGCCTGTTGAGTATGATGTTGCTTCAGGTTTCTCTTATATGGCCATTATGATATTGAGGTATGCTCCCTCTATTCCCATTTTGCAAAGTGTTTTTTTATCATAAATGGTTGCTGTACTTTATCAAATGTTTTTCAGCATCTATTGATATGATTATATGGTTTTTGTCTTTCAATGTGTTGATGTGGTGTATTACATTTATTGATTTGTGAATGTTGTACCACCTTTGCATCCCTGGGATGAAACCCACTTGATCATGGTGTATGATCTTTGTAATATACTGCTGAATTTGGCTGGCCAATATTTTGTTGAGAATCTTAGCATCTATGTTCATCAGAGATATTGACCTAGTTTTCTTTCTTTGTTGTGTCTTGACCTGGTTTTGGGATTAGAAAAATAATGGCCTCATAGAAAGAGTTTGGGAGTCTTCCCTCTTCCTGTATTTTTTGGTATAGGTTGAGAAGAATAGGAGTTAGTTCTTCTTTAAATGTTTGGTAAAATTCACCTGTGTATCTATCTGGTCTGAGGCTTTTGTTCTTTGGGAGATTTTGGATTACTTCTTCAATTTCACTAGTTGTTATTGGCCTATTCTGGTATTCTGCTTCTTCTGGGTTCAGTTTTGGTAGTTTATACATTTCCAGAAATGTGTTCATTTTACACAGGTTGTGATATTTTTTTGTTATATAGTTGTCTGTAATCATTTTTTACAATCCTTTGTATTTCTGAAATATTAGTTGTGATTTCTCCTCTGTCAGTTCTGATTCTGTTTATGTGGGTCCTCTCTCTCTTTTTCTTGATGAGTTTGGATAGAGGCTTGTCCATTTTGTTTATTTTTTCAAAGAAACAGCCCCTGGACTTGTTGATTATTTGAATTGCAGTTTGAATCTCTAAGTTATTTAGTTCTGCTCTGATCTTAATGATTTCCTCCCTTCTACTTTCTCTGGGATTTGTTAGTTGCTGCTCCTTTATTTCTTGCAGCTTTATTGTTAAATTCATTTTATAAACTTCTTGTGACCTTTTTTTGGTAGGCCTGTATTACTATAAATTTCCCTCTGAGGACTGCTGTTGCTGTTTCCCATTAGTTTTGGGCTGTTGTGTGTTCATTGTCACTTGTTTCCAGGAACTTTTTGATTTCATCTTTGATCTCATTGTTAACCCATTCATTACTTAAAAGCATGTTATTCAGTCTCCGTGAGTTACAGTATTTTTGTTTTTTTCCCTTGACATTGGTTTCTAGTTTCAAGCCATTGTGATCTGAGAAGATGCTTGGTATGATTTCAATTTTCTTGTATTTGTGGAGGCTTGTCTTCTGTCATACCATGTGGTCTATCTGTGAGAATGTTCCATGTGCATTTGAAAAGAATGTGCATTTTGCTTCTTTGGGGTAAAAGACTCTGTATACATCAGTTAGGTCCATTTCCTCTAGAATGTTGTTCAGTGACACAACATCTTTGTTGATTTTTTTGTTTGGAAGTTGTGTCCATTGTAGGTAGTGGGGTATTAAAATCCCCCACTATTAGTGTGTTGCTGTCTATATCCTTCTTGAAGTCCTCCAAGATTTTCCTTATATATATCAAAGTTTCTACATTACGTGCATATATGTTTACCAGAGTTACTTCTTCTTGATGGATTGTTCCCTTAAGTATTATGAAATATCCTTCTTTATCTATTTTTATGGCCTTCATTCTAAAATCTATTTTGTCTGAAATCAGTATTTCTACTCCAGTCTTTTTTTCATGTCCATTTTCTTTATATATATTTTCCCATCCTTTCACTTTCAATCTGTGATTATCTTTTGTTCTGAGGTGGGTCTCTTGAAGACAGCATATATGTGGGTCATATTTTCTTATCCATTGGGCTACGTTATGTCTTTTGACTGGTGCAATTATTCATTCACATTTAAGGTTATTACTGATTGATACTTATTCATTGCCATTTTTTCACTTTGTACCTGTATTCCTCTTATGCTCTCTCTGTTTCTTCATTTTTTTTTTTTTTTAAAGCAGACCTTTTAACATTTCTTGCAATGCTGGTTTGGTAGAGATGTATTCTTTTAGTCTTCTTCGTCTGGGAAACTCCTTATTTCTTCTTCCGTCTTGAATGAGAGCCTTGCTGGTAGAGTATTCTTGGTTGTAGGCCTTTGTTTACCATTACTTGAAATACTTTTTGCCATTCCCTTCTGGCTTGAATTGTTTCTGTTGATAGCCTTATTGGAACCCCCGTATATGTTGTCATTTCTTTCTTGATGCTTTTAGGATTCTCTCTTTGTCTTGGAAATTTGCCATTTTAATTATAATGTGCCTTGGAGTTGGTCTGTTTGGGTTTATCTTTATTGGGACCCGCTGTGCTTCCTGAACTTGATTAATGTTTTCACTCATCATTTTTGGTGAAATTTTCTTTCATTGTTTTTTTAAACAGGTTTTTCATTCCTTGTTTCTCTTCTCCTTCTGGTATCCCTATGATATATATGTTATTGTGTTTCATGTTGTCCTACAGCTCTTTTAAAACCTCTTCCTTCTTGTTCAGCCATTTTTCATTCTCTTGTACAGTCTTGGGGTATTTGTCTATGTTGTCCTCCAATTCACTGATCAGGTCCTCTGCTTACTGTAGCCTACTGTTAATTCCTTCTACTGTATTCTTCAGTTCAGAAATTGTATTCTTCATTTCCTCCTGGATCTTACTGTTAGTTTCTAAGTCTTTCTTGATGCTAGTGTAGCTTTCAGTAAGTTCCTTGTAACTTCCCTGGTGTTGTTTATAGTTTTCTTTGAGCTAGCTGAGCTCATTGAGCTTCTCTATCATCATTCTTTTGAATTTCATATCTTATAGGTCATGTGCCTCTGTTTCATTTGGTGATCTTTCTGGGGATTCTTCCTTTCCTTTTGATGATGGACTGATTATTTTTTTCCCCATTTTGGGTGTCTGTTGTTGCTTGTTTTTTTTCTTGGGTTAATCTGCTTTGCTTCCTTGCCTTTGTGGAGCACCCTTTTGTGTTAGGAGATTTGTGGAGTTCAGTGTTGCAGTCTCCTAAATCTTTTCCACTTGTTGCTCTTGGGGTGGCCTTTATGTCATTAACTTGGGCTGTCTGATTGTATTCTGGATTGGTTGTGTATGTTGCTCCTTTCCTTCCAGTTGACTGAGTGTGAAACACTACTTCTGTCCTTTCTCATACACCATTTTTGAGCTACTCCTTATCAGTCATCTTAGACTTTCTCTTTCTTATCTGTCAACTGGTCCTGCTTTCCTCCTGGTTCCCTGATGCTCCTCAGAAAGGCGTGTGCTCAGGAGCTCATTGATCTTTTCCATTGTTTTAAAAATATTTACTTCTTCTCTGTTGTTTTAATTTTTCTACTTAGTTTGGGTTTTCTTTATTATTCTGTTTCTAGTTCTTTTAAGTGAGTTATTCATTGAGTATTTTCCTGTTTCTTGAGGTAGTCCAGTACAGCTATAAACTTTCCTCTTAGAACTGCTTTTGTTGCATCCCATATATTTTGAAAATTTTTGTTTTTATTTTCTTCAAAGTAATTTTTAATTTCCTCTTCGGTCTATTGGCTGTTCAGTATGCTTAGTTTCCAAGTATTTTGTGTTCTTTCAATCTTTCTTCTTGTAATTGATTTCTAGTTTTATGCCATTGTGATGCTTGGTATAATTTTTATCTTTTTTAATTTATTGAGGCTGATTTTATGGCTTAGTATATAATCTATTCTGGAGAATGTTCCATGTTCACTTAATAATGTGTAATCTGCAGTTTGGGAATGAAATATTCTATAAATGTCTATTATGATCTGGTCTAATGTCACTTTTAAGTTGTTATTTCCTTATTTATATTGTGTCTGGGTGACATATCCATTAATATGAGTGGGCTATTAATATACAGTACTATTCATGTATTATTGTTAATTTCTCCCTTATGTCTATTAATATTTGCTTTATATGTGTAGGCTCAGTGCAAATAAATTTATAATTGTTATATCTTCTTATAGGATTGACTTCTTTATCATTATATAATGTCCTTCTTTGTTTTTTTTTTTTACATTATTTATTTTTCCTACTTTTTTTTTGTATGTTTTACCGAATATGCTGTTGTAATTGTCTCAAATTCTTTTCCCTTTGCTTTCCTCCACCCAAACCCCCATTCCCTCCCACAATATCACCACCCCTTAGTTCATGTCCATGGGTTGGTTATGCATGTAAGTTCTCTGATTTCACTCTTTCCTCTACTACTTTTGAATTCCCCCTGTCCCACCAACGATATTTCCTAAACCCAGCACCATTTCCCCATTCCATCTGCTTCCCCCTTCCAGCTGATAACCCTCCCAATGATCCCCATACCTATGTCTCTGGTCCTATTCTGGTTGTTTGTTTGGTTTGGTTTTATTTTCCTTTCATTTTTTAGGTTCCGTTGTTGATGGTTGTGTGTTGTCACTTTAATGCTCACAGTTTTGATCCTTTTCTATTTAAATAAGTCCCTTTAACATTTCATATAATAAAAGCTTGGTGTTAATAAACTCCTTTAGCTTTACCTTGGCTGGTAAGAACTTTATCTGCCCTTCCATTCTAAATGATAGCTTTGCTAGATAGAGCAATCTTGGTTGTAGGTCCTTGCTTTTTATCACTGAATATTTCTTGCCAGTCCCTTCCTGCCTGCAAAGCTTCTTTTGAGAAGTCAGCTGATAGCCTTACAGGAACCACTTTGTAAGTAACTCTTTCTTTTCTCTCACTGCTTTTAAGATTCTCTCTTTATCTTTAATCTTTGGCATTTTAATTATGATGTATCTTGGTGTAGTCCATTTTGAATCTAGTTTGTTTGGGATTCTCTGTGCTTCCTGGACTTGTATGTGTCTATTTCCTTTACCAAGTTTGGAAGTTTCCCTTTTTAATTTTTTACACTTTTCCAATTCTTGCCCTTCCTATTCTCCTCCTGGCATCCCTATGATTCAGATGTTGACACATTTAAAATCATCTCAGAAGTTCCCAAGCCTCTCCTTGTTTTTTAAAATTCTTCTTTCCATTTTCTGTTCTGGTTGACTGTTTATTTTTTCCTTATGTTCTAAATTATTGATTTGAACCATGTTTTCATCCCCTTCACCATTGGTTTTGTGTGCATTTTCCTTTGTTTCACTTGGCCTAGCCTTTGTGTTTTCCCTTATGTGTTTTCTGTATTCAGGCATACCTGTCAAGTGTGTGAGCATCTTTATTACCAGTGTTTTAAACTGTGTGTCTGTGAGGCTGGCAATCTGTTCATCTGTCAGGCTGGCTTTTTTTTTTTTTTTTTTGGTCACTCAGTTCAGTTACTGGGACCTTGATTTGCTCCCTTTTTAGAGCCATATTTCTCTGTCTTCACATCCTGACAGGTTCCTATGTGCCTGTGTGTTAGATAGAGCGATCACACTTGTAAGGTGTGGAACCTTAGGAATTCATCAGTGCAAGGCAACTCGTTTTACCAAGTTGTGGTGCTATATGTGGGAGGGGGGTTTGAGAGGGAACTATGCTGCTTGTTCAGACTTGCCCCTTTTTTAGGCACTTCCTTTGCTTCCCATATGGGGTAGCTCGGTAGCTCCTCTCTAGTTCTGTGGATCCCAGAGTTGGGGTGGGTGGGTCTGTGGATCTTTCAGGACTGGGGGGCCTATAAACAAATGAACTCTTCTATTAGACCAATAGTTCCTCCACCCAACCCCCACTGGTTTTCACAGAAGCAGCAATGTGGCTTTATTTTTCCCCTGGCAATCTGCTCACGTAACCACTACCTCTGTGTCCCAGCTCTGCCCCTCCTACCTGTCTGGATGACTATTTCTTTTCTTTTCTTTTCTATTTAAAGATTTTATTTCATTATTTCTAGAAAGAGAGGAAGGGAGAGAGGCAGAGAGGGAGAGAAACATCAATGTATGGTTGAGTTTCACCTGCCTCCAGCCACAGACCTGACTGGAGACCTGGTTTGCAACCTGGTTATGTGCCCTGGCTGGGGATTCGAACCTGCAACCTTTGGGTTTGCAGGCCGGTGCCTTATCCACTGTGCTACCAGCCAGGGCTATGGATGACTATTTCTTTCCTCTATCTTTTGTTAGTTGGATTTCTGTGCAGTTTGACATTCTAGAATTTCTGGATATCTCTAGTTTTGAGGTAGATGTACCTGTTTCTGGTTGTGGAAGGAGACATAGCATGTCTATCTATAGATGCCTTCATCCTGGATCTCCCCTACATTTTTTATTACAAACTATTTTTTTCTGATATGAGCATGCTACCCAGCTTTATTTTAATTTACATAGAGTATTTTTAAATCTCTTCACTTTCAGCCTGTATGTTTTCTTCAATTTGAGATTAGTTTCTTATAAGCAACATATAAATAGGCCATGTCTTTTTTTTTTAAAGATTTTTTTATTTCATTATTTTCAGAAAGAGGGGAAGGGAGAGAGGCAGAGAGGGAGAGAGACATCAATGTATGGTTGTGTTTCACCTGCCTCCAGCCACAGACCTGACTGGAGACCTGGTTTGCAACCTGGTTATGTTCCCTGACTGGGGAATCGAACCTGCGACCTGTGGGTTCACAGAGGCCATGTCTTTTTATTGGAGAATTTAATCCACTTGCATGTAAGTTAATTTTGATATATAGTTAATACATATTGTTAATTGTTTTTGGTTATTCTTTGTATTTCTTTATTCCTTTCTTTTCTCTTAAACTTCTCTTGTGGTATTCTGGTTTTCTTTAGTGTTTTGTTTTGGTTCATTTCACTTCTTTTTTGTGTGCATCTTTTGTAGAACTTTGCTTGTGGTTAACATGTGTTTTACAATATCATTTTATCTATAGCAGTCTATTTTAAACTGATACAGTTTGTTTGAATACATTCTAAAAGGTTTACATTTTATTCCTTGCCCCATGTGTTATGTTTATAATGTCATATTTTAGATATTTTTTGTCTTGTGTATCTTCTGCTTAAGCTGGTATTATCATATGTTTGAATTTCTTGTTTTCTTTTAAAAACAGAACTATACATTTGAAGTACTTTAACTTTTAGCCAGTGTTCTAATATGCTCAAACATTATGTTTACTTACCTGTGACTTTGTTTAAATCTAATTGAAATATCAGGTCACCAATTGATGGATTCATTACTGGAATATTTTCTGTTGCATCTGAAATTCCTGAGTCTGCTTCAATGTTAACTGGAATAATAACAGATTGCCATATTAGTTAATTTAAAACTAAATTTTGTTTGAAGTAAAATTATACTATATAAAATTACTTAGATATGTTACTTCTTATTTAACCTTTAAATTTTTAAAAAATTAAATTTGGGTGATAATATTTAATAAGATTATATCAGTATTATGTGTAAAATTATATGATACATCATCTGTACATTGTGTGTGTGCCTAAAGTCAGATCTTCCTCTGGTACCATATATTACTGTTGACCCCTTTATCCTTTACTATTCTCCTACCTTTCTCTCCTCTGGTAACCAGCAAGCTGTTGTCTGTGTCTATGAGTTGTTGTTGTTTTTTAAAAGTATTATTTATTTTTTTAAAAAATTTTATTTATTGTTTTTAGAAAGAGAGGAAGGAAGAGAGGCATCAATGTATCATTGCCTTTCACCTGCCTCCAGCTATGGACCTGGCTGGAGACCTGTTTTGCAACCTTGTTATGTGCCCTGACTTGGGGGGATAGCAGGGGGATCAAACCAGAAACCTTTGGGTTCACAGATTGGTGCCTTATCCACTGTGCCACCAGCCAGGGCTCTCTGTGAGTTTTTTTTTTTTTTTTTTTTTTTTTTTTTTTTTTTTTTTTTTTTTTTTTTTTTTTTTTTTTTTTTTTTTTTTTTTTTTTTTTTTTGTTAATTTTTCTTGTTCATTCACTTGTTGCTTCCAATTTTTAACTTTATTTCACAATTTAACATATTAATTTTTAATTAACACAAATGTCTAATGATTTAAAAGCTTATGAAAGAACTACTATATGTCAGATAAGGTACTAAGTACTTTTCAAAGATTATCTCATTTATCACTCAGAAGTATTTCAGATAGTAGGCATTTTATTCTTTTTTAACATATGAGGAAAGTAGAGCTTAGAGAGATGATGAATATTTGGAAGTTCACATCATTATTAAGTGCACAATCTTAAAACTTGTGTTTTAAATTTCAAAATCTATTCTCCAGCTAGTAAACTGAAGTGTCTACTGGGACTAAGCATGTAATATGGATGAAATAAGCCTGGTAATGTTTCAAGTGGCATGAATAGCAGAAGTGAAATGGAGAGTACAAAAAGTGACCAAAGTGAAGGGGGAAGAAGAATAATGGGGAAAGAAGGGGAAGAGTATAGTCAAGGAAAAAATTTAAAGGACCCATGGACATGAACAGGTGGGGATTGACTATGGGAGCAGGGAATAGGCAGGGCAGGGAAAGCAGTGGGGAAAACCTGGGACAATTGTAATTGAACAATAAAATAAATGAAAAAATCAAAATTTAATAATGTCATAACATTTTCAATAGTGCCAGGCCAAGATATTTTTATAGGTGGAATATTTTATAATTCTTAGAGAATTAAATCTTTTTCTATAACATACAAGGGAATCTTTTTCTTTATTCATAAAGTAAAAATAGTCATTACAAAGACATCAACTTTGATATAGGCATTTTTGGAATAATTGACAAGTAAAAAAATACTTCAGATAGAAATACAATAAAAGTTAAATATACTCCAAGTCACATATATAATTAAAAGTAACAATAAACCCACATGTATATGGGCTAATAATTTTCTATGAAGGTACCAAAAACACAACGGGGGAAAGACTCTTTAATAAATGGTACTGTAAAAACTGGAAAATCATATACAAAACAATAAAATTAGACTACTATTTTCCCCACACAAAAGAAATAACCCAAAATGGATCAAAAACCTAAATATAATACCTGAAAAAATAAATTACATAGAAGAAAACAGACAATAAACTTATGGACCTTGGTCTTAGAGAGAATTTTATAAATTTGATCCCAAAGGCAAAAAATTAACAGCAAAAATAAATTAGTGGAACTATATCAAACTAACAAGTTTCTGCACAGCAAAAGACACTGCCAACGAAACAAAAAGGTACCCAGCTGTGTGGGAGAAGGCGTTTCCAAACAATACCTCCAACAAGGGATTAATATCCAAGTACAAACAAATGGGCAATAGATATAAACAAAGATGCTCAGCTTCACTAGCTATTAGGAAAATGGAAATCAAAACTTAGATGAGAATTAAGACTGAGGAGGACTGGAAAATGATGGCACAATAGCTAGCAGCCCTGTCTATTTGCTCCCATTCTGGAATGACTGGATGTGAAAGCAGAGTCCTAGTGAGTAAAAACCTGGGTGAATTGGTATGAGCAGGGTCTAGAATGCTGGGATTGTGCAGGAGCAGGCAACACCCATGGCCTGTGCTTTCTAAGCAGAATCACCAGGGCTACCCAGCTCAATGTTTCTGACTGCACCGTGTAGGGGCAGCTTATGATTGGTTCATTGACTTGGAACTAGTGAAGCAAGGGCAGTGTGAGATCAGGAAAACAGTGCTCCCACTGTAAGCACACTTCCCAGCAACATCTGGGAAGGATTTAGTGAGAAAATTTGGATAAAACTGTCAGTGGTGCAGGAAGGTACACACAAGCCCCAACTGTGTGAATTTTGCAAAGAGAGAACACAGGGAGAGAGCTGCCTCCAGAGGCCCATGCCACACAGAGGAGTGCCACATGGGAAATCTTTTGGGAAGAGTAGAGGAAATATCTGAGGCTTGGCAGGGATCATGGACATGCATGTCTGAGCACCAACACAGTGGCTGTGCTAAGAGATATTGAGGAGTGTGCGTGTCATTGAGGAAGCCACACATACTTTTGGGAAGGTATGCAGCAACACATTCTCACCCACCTGCCCAGAGCTCAGGCAAAGGGAGGGTGGCTGGACTAGAGACACCTGGGGAGAGTTTGGGGCAGAAGTTCCAAGGAGAGAGAAGTTGAGGAGTAACAGATAGGACCCCAGTGTGGACTAATTCCCTGTGGTGATGGAGCCACCCTTGAAACAGACCACTCCCTTCCAAGAGACATCAGCCTGAGAAGCATTAGCTCTGCTACAGGAATTGCTTGGCCCTGTTCCCAGGTGCTTAAGCTTGACTGAAGATTATAGACTGGCTTCAGCAAGGATGAGAGAAATAACAGAATGCTGCTATTGGCAAATAGGTTGCCTAGGTGCATAATGGTGCATGATCTAATGTTACCCGGGCTAAACCAGAAAGAGAAGAGAGGGGTAAAAACCAGATATTATAAAGACCAATTCCACCATGATTTTCTATGTGAGTTATTAGTCTTCAAATCCTTCTAACTTTCACTTCATGTCCTCCCCGTCAGTGCACTTTAAGTAACTAGTTTTTATATTATAGTTTACCTCAAACCTCACATTTTAATCCACCTGTCTCACTCCATTATAACACCCAATTTCCTTTTGTATTTTTTAATTGAATTTTATTGTTGATGTATTACACCCATCCCCTTTATCCTGCCCTCTGTCCCCTTCCCTACCTGCCCACTCTCCCCAAAAGTCAATCTCACTTGTTGTCTATGTCCATGGTTCTTCCATGCTAGTTTCTTGACTAAACTGCTCCCCTTCTTTGCCTCCTCCTTTCCCCTCCCCCATGCCTCCCCCACCCTTCCCCTCTGCCCACTGGAGGTCTATTCATTATACTCATGTCTCTGGTTCTGTTTTGCTTGTTGTTAGTTTTGTTCATTATTGTCCTGTAATGGGTGAGATCATATGGTATTTGTCTTTCACTGACTGGCTTACTTCACTAAGCATAATACTTTCCAGTTCCATCTATGTTGTTGCAAAGGTTGGGAGTTCCTTCTTTCTTTCTGCTGTGTAGTATTCCATTGTGTAAATGTGCCAACGTTTTTGATCCAATCATCCACTGATGGGCACTTAGGCTGTTTCCAGCATTTGGCTATTGTAAATAATTCTGCTATGAATATAAGGTTCTTATGAATTGGTGTTTCAGAGTTCTTTGAGTATAGTCCTAGTAGTTGAATGGCTGGATCAAAAGGCAGTTCCATTTTTAATTTTTAAAGGAAATTCCATACTGTTTTCCATAGTACCAGCCTGCATTCCCACCAACAGTGCACCAGGGTCCCCTTTGCCTCACATCATCGCCAACACTTGTTGTTTGTTGATTTGTTGATGATTGCCATTCTGACAGGGGTAAGGTGGTATCTTATTGTGGTTTTAATTTGTATCTCTCTGATAGCTAGTGATGTTGAGCATTGTTTCATATGCCTTTGGATCCTTTGTATGTCTCCCATAGAGAATTGTCCTTTGCCCATTTTTGAGTTGGTCTGTCTGTCTCCCTGATATTGAGTCTCATAAGTTCTTTATATATTTTGGAGATTCTTCCTTCTACTTGCTCTGGACTTTGTTTGTTGTTGCTCCTCCAGTTCTTGCAGCTTTATGCTTAGGTTGTTTGTATAAGCTTCTTCTATCCTTTTTAGGTAGGACTGTATTGCTATGAATTTGTATATGAGGACTGCCTTTGCTGTGTCCCATAGGTTTTGGGCTGTTGTGTATTCATTGTCATTTGTTTTCAGAAATTTTTGATTTCTTCTTTTATCTCATTGTTTACCCATTCCTTACTTAATAGCATGTTATTCAGTCTCCATGAGTCAGAGTGTTTTTGGTTTCTTACCTTGAGGTTGGTTTCTAGTTTCAAGCCATTGTGGTCTGAGAAGATGCTTGGTGTGATTTCAGTTTCCCTGTATTTGTAGAGGCTTGTCTTGTGACCTACCATGTGGTCTACCTGTGAGAATGTTCCATGTGCATTAGAAAATAATGTGTATTTTGTTTCTTTGGGGTGAAAGGTTCTGTATATGTCAATTAGGTCCATTTCCTCAAGGGTATTGTTCAATGCCACAATATCCTTGGTGGCTTTTTTGTTTGGAAGATGTGTCCATTGTTGATAGCAAGGTCTTCAAATCCCCTACTATGAATGTGTTGCTATCTATATCCTTGAAGTCTTCAAAGATCTTCCTTACATATTTGGGAGCTCCTATGTTGGGGGCATATATGTTTACCAGAGTTATTTCTTCTTGATGGATTGTTCCCTTAAGTATTATGAAATGTCCTTCTTTATCTCTTTTTATGGCCTTTATTGTAAAATCTATTTTGTCTGAAATAAATATCGTTACTCCAGCCTTTTTTCCACATCCATTTGCTTGATATATATTTTTCCATTCCTACACTTTCAATGTGTGTCAATCTTTTGTTCTGAAGTGGGTCTCTTGAAGACAGCATATATGTGGGTCATGTTTTCTTATTGATTCTGCTACCCTATTTCTTTTGATTGGGGCATTTAATCTGTTTACAGTTAAGGTTATTATTGATTGATATTTATTGTCATTTTTCCACTTTGTACCTATGTTCTTCTGTCTCTCTCTGTTTCTTCATTTTTTAAAGCAGACCCTTTACCATTTCTTGCAATGCTGGTTTGGTAGACATGCATTCTTTTAGTCTTCTTTTGTCTGTGAAAATCCTTATTTCTCCTTCCATTTTGAACGAGAGCCTTGCTGGGAAGAGTATTCTTGGTTGCAGGCTTTTGTTTCCCATTACTTGAAATATTTTTTGCCGTTCCCTTCTGGCTTGTTTCTGTTGAATAATCATTTGATAACCTTATCAGAGCCCTTTATATGTTATTTGCTGTTTCTTGATGCTTTTAGGATTCTCTCTTTGTCTTTGAAATTTGCCATTTTAATTATAATGTGTCTTGGAATAGGTCTGTTTGGAATTATCCTCATTGAGATCCACTGTGCTTCCTGAACTTGGGTAACATTTTCACTCATCATGTTAGGGAAGTTTTCTATTATTACTTTTTTGAACAGGTTTTCCATTCCTCGTTTCTCTTCTCTTTATGGTATTGCTATGATATGGATATTGTTGCATTTCATGTATCCTGTATATCTCTTAAAACCTCCTCATTCTTGTTCAATCTTTTTTCATTCTGTTGCACTGTCTTCAAATATTTCTCTACATTGTCCTCCAGCTCCCTGATCTGAGATCCTCTGCTTCCTGTAGCCCATTGTTGATTTCTTCTACTGTATTCTTCAATTCAGAAATTGTATTCTTCATTTCCTCTTGGCTCTTACTGATAGTTTTTATGTCCTTTTTAATGCTGATATTGTTCTCAGTAAGTTCCTTGTAGCTTCCCTGGAATTCTTCGTAGTTCCCCTGGAGTTGTTTGTAGTTTTCTTTAAGCTGGCTGAGCTCACTGAGCTTCTCTATCATCATTATTTTGAATTTCATTTCTGATAGTTTGCTTGCCTCTGTTTCATTTAGTGATCTTTCTGGGGATTCTCCCTTTCCTTTTGGCGATGAACTGATTATTTTCTTCCCCATTTTGGGTATCTGTTGTTGCTTGTTTTTGTCTTGGATTAACCTGCTTTGACTTACTATCTTTGTGGAGCGCCCTTCTGTGTTAGGAGATTTGTGAAGTTCAGTGTTGCAGTCTCCTAGATTTCCTCCACTTGTTGCTCTTGGGGTGTTCTTCATTTCATTAACTTGGGCTGTCTGGTTGTATTTTGGATTGGTTGTATGTGTTGCTCTTTTCCCTCCAGTTGGCTGATTGAGAGATACTACTTCTATCCAGTCTCATACACTGTTTTAGAGCTGCTCCTAAAACAGAACCACCAGTCCAGGCAAAATAACCACACTCAAAGATATCTTGCTTCTTTAGTCCCCCTTTCATCTGCATATAAACCTAGCTAAATATGCATACCCTCCAAGGTAACCTCCACTTTTAATCATGCCCTCAGCTGCAACTGATGCAGTCTTAATAGGGATGTAGGTATGATAAGACTATTGTACAAGGGGAAAAATGATTAAGTTGACTAAAGTATAGATAATTCTGAACGGTGCGAAGGGGTAGCAAAGATAGTGGGGATGTTAGCAAAGACTGCTAACTTTACCTCTTATATAGAAATGGGAAGAAGGAAAATCAGAATGCCTCAAGTGCGAGTGAACAATATAAGCCTATATATATAGTTGCAGCATCTACCTCCCTGTCCACATTTAATGAGCACTGACTGGTCAAGATGGAGCCAAGATTCATTTGTTTTTAGCAGAAAAAAGAATGTGTAGTCCCTAGTAGTGCACCCACACACAAAAATAGTTTTAAGGGGCTGGGGATGGGAGGAATACTTATATTGAGGACTGGAAATGAGTTGTAGCAGGAGAGTGGGTAGACTTTAAAACAAGAGTAGGAGGAGGATCTTGGGTATATAGCTGGATTGAGAGAAGGGAGGAGTAAAAATATGGGAATTGGGATACACTATGATATAAACATTTCAAGAATTAGTGCATTCTTGAAATGCACTAATTGTGAGGGTTGGAAGTAACTTTTGAAAAGGATATGTTAGGGATTAATAGTTCATGTAGCTCTTGGTGTAACTCAGGTGTTTAAGATCAGCAGTGATCCATTTTCTGAGTCTGTCTTTTTTCTTGAATAAGTCTCTACAGTCTGCAGTCTGGCTGCAGGGCCTTGGAGTGGCAGGGTCTATGGCTGTCACAGTCAGGGCTGATTCTGAGTGCCAGACCCTCAGTAGTCTGAGCCTCCAGTAGCCTAGCTGGGTTTCTGTGCTGCTGGTGTTTTGGGCCCTTGTCTCTTCTTTCACTGTTTCTGTGTAAAGAATAGCAAGGTGCTTAAATGGTGTTGATGGCTACTCCACCCCCTCTCCTGATTCCTTTAGGAGGTTTCCACCTCTCATGGGCACCTGGCTCCAGTTGGCCTGCAACTTCTTTTGCTCCAATGATGGCTAGCCCTTTCCCTCCAGCTCTTTCAGGTGGTTTTAGCCACTTGCAATGGGCACCTGGCTCTATAGGGGCCCCAAGCTGTGTGCTGGTGATGGCTACCCCTATCCCTCCAGCTCTTTGTTGCCTGCAATGGGCATGTTGGTTATGCCAGCAGCAAGTTCCTGGAGTGCAATTTCAAGCTGCAGTTTCCATGTCAGCCTGTGTGATGATGTGGGTGTGCAGGGTTGAGACTCCCTTCTCACTGGGGCTCTGAGCTGTCCTCTCCCCAGGAGGCACAGTGGCACACACCACCCAGGCCAGTGCACTTCCCTGTTCCCCCACTCCTGCTCCCCGTGGGTCTCTCCTCCTCCACCTCTCGCTCCCGGAGGTTCTTCCTCTCAGTCTCTGGAGCACAGTTCTCACATAGTCCCACCCCTGCAAAAGTTCAATTCCTCAATCACCCTTAGTTTGTGCTCACTATCCATACTTCACTGCTCAGATTTCTAGTCACTGGGGATCCTGAAGCTGTCTTCAGTGAGAGCTGCCCCTCTGGGCAGAGCCAGTACTGCCCAGAGCTGACCTTGGCCCTCTCTCCAGCAGGTCTGGAACTGTCTCATCTGCTTTTCTGTAGATCTCTGCAGCCTCTGGGCTGTATACCCCTGAGTCCAGATACTTATTGCTACAATTTGCAGGGACTTGCAGATTTGTTGTGCTCCCTAACCTATCCTCCAGCTACTCTGGCACTTGAGAATTCCACTGTCAGCACTGCCCTCTACTTTGTTGCCATATTTCCCCCTTCCTTTCCTTATTTTTTATTTAAGTTCTATCTTCTCTCTTGCTATGATTCATTTCTAATACCCACTCTTATTATTTCTCCCCTCTTGAGCTTCTCAAACCCATTTTTCTTGTCATCAGTTACCATACATTCTTTTTCCTGTTTGTAAAATACACTCGTTTTTCCATCTTGATCAATTGGTACTCATTGAGTATGGAAAAGGAGGTAGTTATGGCATTTTTGCTATTTTATTCATAGATCTTCACTATTCTGGTATTTAAAATCTCAAATCTAGGCATCCCCCTCTCTTACTCCATTTGTACCTTCTAGCCCTTTCCTTCTTTGATTTTAAATTTAAATTTTCCTTGTCTTAGCCAGGTTCTAACTCCTCACTCTTAAAATCCTCCTCCACATATCATCTCAAAATCACTTCCCTTTCCTCCAGACATCTCTTAAGCTTCTCTCTTTCTTTAATTTTTACCTCATACTCTCATCCCACCTATATTAATCTTAGCTTATAGGTTGTTGATACTGCCATGGTGAAACTTGTTCACTAATTTAGTTCCTATTTTTTTTCCATATTCATCCTTATTTTAGTGTATGTGTTTACTCTCTCTCATACACTAAAAGTATATATATTTCTATTTAAACTTAACTGTATGTTTCCCTTCACTTCATTATGCCTTCTTCCCTCCATTTTTTATATAAGATATAAATTTTATTTTATTTCTCTCATTCCTTGCCCCTTCTTGCTATTATCACTGCTCCTCCCTCCTCCCTCTCAAAAAATTCTGTTTCAGTGTGTCAACTCATTTCTTTTTCCTTTTTTTTTATGAGTCTTAATCTGTTTACACCCTTATTAATACTGTGTCATTTGCAGTGGAAAGTATGGCAGTAGTTAAGGGTTATCTTTGATTGTGTAGGTATTTTGCCTGGATTGGTGGTTCTATTTTAGTAGCTTCTTAATCAACAGTACACAAGACATGGTGGACAGAGTGATGCTCACTCAGCTAGTTGGAGAAAAGGAATCCATGAAAGAGCAACACAACAACATTCAAGTACAAAATATAACCAGACAGCCCTTACTAAAGGACATCCCAAGAGCATCAAGTTCAGAAAATCTAGTAGACTGAGGGACTGAATCCCACAGGACTCCTACCACAGAAGGTCACACCACAGAGAGTCAAAGCAGATAAATAAGAAGTAGAAACAAACAAAATGAGTCACTTCAAATGGGGAGAAGAAGAACACTCCCCCCATTGAAAGGAAAGGACAAATCCCCAGAAATAGTGTTAAATAAAATAGAGACAAGCAAACACTATCAGGCACAAAATTCAAAATAATAATTATAGAGAAGCTCCATGAGCTCAGAGAGCTCAAAGAAAACTACAAAGAACTCCAGGGTAATTATGAAGAACTAAAGGGAAACTACAAGGAAATTATTGAGAACTACAAGATTAAAAATAACATAGAAACTATTAATAATAGCCAGAAGGAAGTGAAAAACATGATTTCTAAATTGAACAACACAACAGAAGGAAACAAAAACAGGCTAGATGAAGCAGAAGATCAGATCAATGAGACGGAAGACAATAGAGAAAAAATCCCCAGACAGCACAAAAAAATGAAAAAAGACTGAAAACGAATGAAGAGATCATAAGAGAGCTACAGGACAACATGAAATGTAATAATATCCATGTCATAGGGATACCAGAAAGATAAAAAGATGATAAGGGATAGAAATTCTATTTGAAAAAGTAATGAGAGAAAATTTCCTGAACTTGATGAGAGAAAAAGGCATGTAGTTCCAGGAAGCACAGAGGCTCCCAATGAAGATAAACCTAAAGACACAACTTCAAGACATCATAATTAAAATGACAACAATCAAAGACAAAGAATCTTAAAAGGCAGCAAGGAAGAAACAGCTAATTACATACAAGGAAGCTCCAATAAAGCTATTATCCAATTTCTCAATAGAAACAAAACAAACCAGAAGAGAATGGCAAATACATTCTTTTTTGTTTTTAGTTATGTGAATATATTATAAGCAATGAAAAGCAAAGGCCTAAAACCAAGACTACCATGCCCCACAATTCAAAACGGAAGGTGAAACAAGGAGTTCCCTAGACAAAAGAAAGGTAAAAGAATGCACCTCCACCAAATGAGCATTGATAGAAGATACTAAAGTGACTGGTTTAAGATGATGAATAAAAACATAAAGAGAGAAGAGATCTGGCATTATAGTGGAGGAGCAAGTGGAGCTACACCAATATTCTCCCAGGTTGCATGTGGAATTACATTTTTGGAGAAAAAATCAGCTGCAATTACCAAGCGAACACTAGCTGGAAAGATGTCCTATAACCATGGACAGAACAGAAGATGATTCTTCATCACAACGTGACTGGTAGGAATTGCAGAAACGTGAGAGAGCTGTCTGGGCCCCCACCGGAGGCAGCAGCCAAAGGAAGGGAGCTGGGGGCTCCACCTGAGAAAGGTGGGTGCTTGTCTCCCAGCTACCCAACCTACAGCAATATGGCAGAGAACAGAGCAGCATACAGCTGAGAAGGGCAGAAAGCTGTGAAGATTACTAGCATAAGAAAGCACTGGAGACAAAGAACTACTAAGGTGACCACAACCAAAATACTTTGGCACCCACCTACCCTGGGCTCCAGCAGAGGAAGGGCAGAGTGGACTGGAGATGCATGGGTAGAATTTGTGGCAGTGGCTTGGAGGAGAGTAGTGGGGAGGCAACTATGAGGATCCCAATGCTGACTCATTGCCCACACCTCAAGCAGACTGCACTGTACCAAGTGGATTATGTAAGATGGGTCCTCATAGCCCTGCCCACTGGAAGCAATCAGCCCCACCCAGCAGTGCCTAAACCTGGTGCCTGATCACAATTCTTTGACTTACATCTAAGTAAACCTCTCTTGCCCTGCCTTGTCTGAACATAGATACAATAGTTGGCACTTGAAGAGGTATCTCTTCCCCAGCAGTGCCTGGGCAAGGCAGCTGTTTACAAGCTTTCTGATTTACAGCTGGGTCAGTCAGGCCCACACAGTGGTGTGCAGGCCTGGTGGCTGATCCTAGATTCATTGCTTTGCAACTGAGTCAGTCTTTCTCACTCAGCAGTGCCTGGGCCTGACAGCTAATTACAAACTCTCTCTGACTTACAGCTGGGTCAGTCAGTCAGCCCCACACAATGGCAAGTGAGCCTGGTGGCTGACTGTGGATTCAGTGGTTCACAATTGAGTTGGTTTGTCCTACCCAGTGGCCCCTGTGCCTGATGGCTGATCACAAACTCATTTGATTACAATTGAATCTTTCAGTCTAGCCCAGTGGCCCCTTAGCCTGGTAGCTGATCACAGATTCATTGGGTTACAATAGAATCTTTCAGTCAAGCCCACTGCCACCTGAGCCTGGTGGCTAATCACAGAGTCACTGGAATACAATTGGATCTTGCTGCCTAGCCCAATGGTGCCTGAGCCTGGCAGCTGGTCACAGACTCATTGATTTACATCTGAATTTGTCCCACCAAGCAGCACCTGAACTGGTGGCTGATTCATTGGATTACAATTGAACCTCTCTGTCTAGCCCAGCAGGGCCTGAGTTTGGTAGCAGATTTATTGATTTACAACTGAATTGGTCTGTCACCCCAAGCTGCACCTGAGCCTGGTGGTGGATCACACACCAGTAGAATTACAACTAAATCAATCCTTCCAGCCTAGCAGTTCCTTAGCGTGGCAGCTGATCACAATCTGATTGGATTACAACAAAACCTAAAAATGGGGAAAAAAGGAAACAGTCCATCACCCAAAGGAAAGGTTGAGAAGGATAGGAGTTAGTTCTTCCTTAAGAAGCACCTAAATGGTAAAATGCACCTGTGTAGCCATCTGGACCATTGTTCTTGTGTGCTGGTTTTTTTATTATTACTTCTTCAATTTCACTAATTGTTATTGGTCTATTCAGCCTTTCTGCTTCTTGATTCAGTTTTGGAAGGTTATACATTTCCAGAAATTTGTCCATTTCATCCAGGTTGTCAAATTTCTTGTCATATAGTTGTATGTAGTAATTTCTTACAATGCTTTTTATTTCTGTGGTTTTGGCTGTGATTTCTCCTCTGTCATTTCAGATTTTCTTTATTTGGGTCCTCTTTTTTTCTTGATGAGTATAAAGGCTTGTCAATTTATTGGTCTTTAGGATTATGCTTTTTGTCTGTATCATTTAGCTCTGCTCTGATCTTGATAATTTCCTTCCTTCTACTTGCCCTGGGCTTCATTTGTTGAAGCTTTTCCAGTTCCTGTAGTTTTATAGTTAGGTTGTATGAGTTTCTTCTAGCCTTTAAGGTAGGCCTATATTGCTATGAATTTCCCTCTGAGGACTGCCTTCACCTGTGTCGCATAGGTTTTGGGTTGTTATGTATTAATTTTCATTTGTTTCCAGAAACTTTCTGATTTCTTCTTTAATCTAACTGTTAACCAATTCCTTACTTAATAGCAATCATATTATTCAGTCTTCATGAATTAGAGTGATGTTTTTGGTTTTTCCTTGAGGTTGGATTCTAGTTTCAAGCCATTGTAATCTGAGAAGATGCTTGGTATAATTTCAATTTTGCAGAATTTGTGGAGGCTTGTCTGGTGTCCTACCATGTAGTCTATCTTTGAATGTTTCATGTGCATTTCAAAAGAACATGCATCTTGTTTCTTTAGTGTGAAAAGTTCTGCATATGTCAGTTAACTCCATTTCGTTTAGAGTGTTGTTCAGTGCTACAATATCCTTGGTGTATTTTTTGCTTGGAAGACCTGTCCATTGTTGATAATAGGGTATTAAAATCCCCTGCTATTAGTGTGTTGCTGTCTATATCCTTCTTGAAGTCCTCCAAGATTTTTCTCATATATCTGGGTACTCCTATGTTGGGTGCATATATGTTTTGAAGGATTGTATCTTCTTGGTGGACTATTCCCTTAAGTATTATGCAATGTCCTTCCTTGTCTCTTTTAATGGCCTTCATTGTATAATATGATTTGTCTGATATAGGTATTGCTACTCCAGCCTCTTTTTCATGTCCATTTGATTTAAAAATATTTTTGCATCCCTTCACTTTTAGTGTGTGTCGGTCTTTTGTTCTGATGTTGGTTTCTTGTGGACAGCATATTTGTGGGTTATGCTTCCTTATCCATTCAGCTACCCTATGTCTTTTTATTGGTGCATTTAATCCATTTACATTTAAGGTAATTATTGACAGGTACTTCTTCATTGACATTTTCCACCTTTGTACCTATGTTCCTCTCTGTCTCTGTTTCTTATCTCTCTCTTTTTTTTAAATTTTATTGTTGTTGTATTATATCCATCCCCTTTTTGCTCCCCTCTGTACCCTTCCCCACCTACCCATTCCCCCCAAAGTCAATCCCACCTGTTGTCCATGTCCATGGTTCTTTTAAACTAGGTTCTTGTCTAAGCTGCTCCCCTTTCTTGCCTCTGCCTCCCCCTTTCCCACAACCCCTTTCCCCCTGACCACTGAAGGCCTATTCCTTGTATTCATATACTTGATTCTGTTTTGCTTGTTGTTAGTGCTGCTCATTATTGTCCCGTGATGGGTGAGATCATATGATATTTGTTGTTCACTGACTGGCTTACTTCGTTAAGCATAATACTCTCCAGTTCCATGCATATTATTGCAAAGGGCACGAGTTCCTTCTTTCTTTCTTTTTTCTTTTTCTTTTTTTTCTTTTTAAAATTTATTTTTGCTGTATTACATCCATCCCTTTTTTGCTCCCCTCTGTACCCTTCCCCACCTACCCATTCCCCCCAAAGTCAATCCCACCTGTCGTCCATGTCCATGGTTCCTTTATACTAGGTTCTTGTCTAAGCTGCTCCCCTTTCTTGCCTCTGCCTCCCCCCTCCCCCCAACCCCTTTCCCCCGACCACTGAAGGCCTATTCCTTGTATTCATATACTTGGTTCTGTTTTGTTTGTTGTTAGTTTTGCTCATTATTGTCCCGTAATGGGTGAGATCATATGATACCTGTCCTTCACTGACTGGCTTATTTCACTAAGCATAATACTCTCCAGTTCCATCCATGTTGTTGCAAAGGGTACAAGTTCTTCCTTTCTTTCTGCTATATAGAATTCCATTCTGTAAATGTACCAAAGGTTTTTGATCCAATCATCCACTAATGGGCACTTAGGCTGTTATCAGCACTTGGCTATTATAAGTAGCGCTGCTATGAACAAAGGTGTGCATAGGTTCTTATGAATTGGTGTTTCAGGATTCTTTGGGTATAGTCCAAGTAGTGGAATTGCTGGATCAAAAGGCAGTTCCATTTTTAGTTTTTTAAGGAAACCCCATACTGTTTTCCACAGTGGCTGCACCAGCCTACATTCCCACCAAAAGTGCACGAGGATTCCCTTTGCCCCGCATCCTCGCCAACACATGTTGTTTGTTGATTTGCTGATGATTGCCATTCTGAAAGGTGTGAGGTGGTATCTTATTGTAGTTTTAATTTGCATCTCTCTGATGACTACTGATGTTGAACATTCTTTCATATGCCTCTGGGCCTTTGGATCTCTTCCTTGGTGAGTTGTCTGTTCAGGTCTTTTGCCCATTTTTTAATTGGGCTGTCTGTCTCCCTGGTGTTGAGTCGCATTAGTTCTTTATATATTTTGGAGATCAGACCCTTGTCTGAGGTATCATTGGCAATTATGTTTTCCCATACAGTTGGTTCCCTTTGAATTTGGCTGATATTCTCTTCAGCTGAACAGAAACTTTTCAATTTGATATAGTCCCATTTGTTGATTTGTTCTTTTCTTTCCTTTGGCCTTGGTGAAGTATCAGTAAACATATTTTTGTGTAGGATATCCAAAAGTTTACTGCCTATATTTTTCTCCAGGACCTTTATGGTGGCACTGCTTATGTTTAAATCCTTTATCCATCTTGAGTTTATTTTGGTGTATGGTGTAAGTTGGTGGTCTAGTTTTATCTTTTTGCATGTTGCTGACCAGTTCTCCCAACACCATTTGTTGAAGAGACTGTTTTTACTCCATTG
>PVIW01012677.1:0-30891 GCA_004026585.1 Noctilio leporinus
CTGGCACTTATTGATAGTTTCTATGTCCTTTTTCATGCTGTTGTAGCTCTCAGTAAGTTCCTTGTAACTTCCCTGGAGTTCTTTGTAGTTCTCCTGGAGTTGTTTATAGTTTTCTTTGATGTGGCTGAGCTCACTGAGCTTCTCTATCATCATTCTTTTGAATTCCTTATCTGATATTTCAGGTGCCTCTGTTTCATTTTGTGTTCTTTCTGGGGATTCTTTCTTTCCTTTTGGTGATGGACTGATTCTTTTTTTCCCCATTTTGGTTGTCTGTTCTTGCTTGCTTTTTATTTTTTTTGTTTTTTCCTTGTGTTAACGTGCTTTGCTTCCTTGCCTTAGTTGAGCACCCTTCTGTGATAGGAGATTTGTGGAGTTCAATGTTGCAGTCTCCCAGATTTTCTCCACTTGCTGTTCTTGGTGTGTCCTTTATTTGGGCTGTATGGTTGTATTCTGGACCTGTGGGCTGTTCTCCTGCAGGTCTCTGGTGCCTCTGGGCTGTGCTCCCCTGAGTCCAGATGCTGACTGCTCCAATTCTTAGGGACCTGAAGATGTCTTGTGCTCCCTATCTTGTTTTCTAGCTGTTCTGGTACTCGAGAACACCATCAGCACTGCTCTGTACTCTGTCGCCATCTTTCTCTCCTCTTGACTACCCTAATTTTTAATGTTTATAATTCCCTTCCTTTTCTGAATAGTTTATCCCATGTGTGAATTCCTAACCTATCTCCTGTTCCTTTCTACATTTTGGGGGGACATTTATTCACAGCTGTATTGACTTCTATGCTTTGCCACACTTTTTAAAAATCTACTCTTGTTGACTGATATTACAATTGTGTTGAATGTTTTGCCACTATGAACAATGCTATGAACATGGCTGTATGTGTCTCTCTTGGTCCATGTGGGCAGGTGTTTCTCTATGGTGAAGCCAAAATCTAGATTTTTATGGCCAAATTAATTCCAATTCAAAAAGAACATTATGTAGACCAACTCTGTATGTGGAAGAAAAACACACCTGTGGGCTGGTTATGACCAGCTGCTGCTCTGCAGCCTTAAATATAGGCTGACAGCTTCGTGGTGAACTGTGAAAGAATAATTCTATGAACAATAAAACAATTCAGGCCACATTTGCTCCTGCTTGTGATCTAGCTTAATTCCAGGACAAAAGGGTCTTTTGTAGAAACACCATATGACCTTAAGGCAGGTGTTCATGAATAGCATTTCTTAAAATGAGTTTCTGAAGACTTTTGGATAGCATCAAGTTTGACCTCATACTCACACAAAGCCAGAGGGAAAATTTGCTGACCAAGGGCAGTACCCTACTCTCTCAAAGCCTATTGAGTTGGAGGGAAATGTGATGACCTGTTAGGAGGTCACATTATGTGCTTGGAAGTGGTGCTAACAAAACCAGCTGCTGACAACACCTGGTGAGGGGGAACTTGATTTCAATGATAAAGTTATAAAACTCTGCTGAGAGTATGAGCCCAAGTTTGAAAATTAATGTTCCACTCAAAATATAGTGTATTATCTGACATATAATCCATATTTATATAATCATGTAGAAACAAAATGTTGTCATAACAGACCACAGTATCTGCTGTGATTATCTCTGGGATGAATGGTGGGTTTCCTTTTTTAAAGTTTTACTTATATGTATTTTCCCCCAGAAGAACATGTTACTTTATTTCTAGTGACATGAGGATGTAGCTAATCCAATTACCCTTGATTTGCAATGGCTGTTCTCCTCAAGAGCCCAGAATGGCCCTGGATGGTGTGGCTCAGTAGACTGAGTGATGGCTTGCAAACCAAAGGTTGCTGGTCTGATTCCCAGTCAGGGCACATGTCTGGATTACAGGCCAGGTCCCCAGTTTGGGAAGTGAAAGAGGCAGCCAATCAATGTACTTCTTGCACATTGATGTTTCTCTCTCTCTCTCTTTGTCCCTCCCTTTCTCTCTAAAAGTAAATAAATAAAATCTTGAGAGAGAGAGTGCCAGCCAGCCCAGGATGCATCCTCTTGAAATAGAAATGCTTTTAGAAAATGGTGAGATTTCTTTCAAAATGCATTCAGCCTAAAATTTGACTTCAAGATAGTTCACTGTGCTTCGTAAAAGTTGTTATCTAACAGAAAGTTTCTAAAATGACAGATAAAATCATCAACAATAATAAACAGAAAATTACAGTCCCAGTACAAAAAACATAGAAGCATGCTTCCTTAACTGTAGAAGTTGATTTTTATTTTTGTTTTTATAAATGAACATAAAGAACACAGCGAAGCCTCACTTATTACTCTGTGAAGTGGCAATAATAAGCCTTACCCTTCATTTGTTTATGAGCATTAAGCATGCTGTCTGTCCCCAGACAGGCACGCAAAACAGTGCCTGATTCTGACCACATAAAATCCCCATCACCACCACCATCTCCATCATCATGAAGTAGGAGAATTATCCAAATCAGGGACTGGCACACTACCACCTACAGTCCAAACATAGCCAGCTGTCTGATTTTGTAAATAAAGCTTTATTAAAACACAGCCATGCCCCTATCTTACAAATTGCCCAGAGCTGCTTTAGCATTACCATGGAGGGCAAGTAGCTTACATTACGAGCCCAGCAACCCCTAAAATACGTATTATGTGGGCTTGATAGAAAAAAGGTTGCTGACCCATGATCTAGAAACTATCAAGTGCTATACAAAAAAGTTGTTATAATTCTAATGTGTCAAAAAATATTGTAGGAAATTTACATTTTATTCTCTACATACATAAAGGCTGTTGGCACCAAGTTTCAGATATAACGTGGCATTTCAACTACCGACAGCTCATTCAATCCACTCAATTTTATCACTTTTCATCCAAATTGACCATTACTTTTGCCTGAAAATACATTCCATCAAAGCAGTTCAAACCTCAAACGCCAGGAAGGCAGTCGTTATGCTATTTACAGAGAAACCCATCTCTTGCTCTCCATCTGAGCACAAGAACAGGGATGGAGGATTTTCCATTAATTTTAAAAGCTTTCATGACCAAAGGCAAAAAAGGTTTTTCAAGAGAAAAAGGTATTATTTTAGCATTTAAATCCAGTTCTTTTCTCAAAGGAAAATAACTTCTACATGTTACATAGTTTGAATCAGGTTAACACAACACATTTCATTTAGAGCAGAATAACTGAATGTAAAAGACTCAATTTCAGCAATGATCTCAGGCACCTGGAATGCAGAAGGCACTGGCCTTCATAGAAAAAAGTTTTCAAGTTTTTGTAACCCCAACTCCATGCCCTACCTTTACATTATAAAAGATGGACCTTTCTTTTAAACCATCTGGAGGGTAGGTTGTGGTAAAAAAAAAAAAACACAAAATCACCAGAACCATTTTCAATCTCCTTTGCTAAAGAAATGTCATTCTTTGCCCCAAGCAGGCCACAGAGTTGCTGGTATAACCCAGACAAGTAAATGAATGGAGGCATTTTAAAGGTTCCATGAAGGTGAAAAGAAACTTTTAAAAGGTATTTATCACTGTGTGAGAGTCAGAGAGAATGAGAGAGAGAGACCGACTGATGGACTGACAGTTTGTCCTGGCAAAGTTGAGTTCTGGCACTGAAAATGGAACCTGTGAGTCACAGTGAGGAAACCAAGGACGTTCAGCTCTCTGCTTTACCAGTTCCAAAGGTAAAATTTACCTTCGTCAATGTAAACTACAGAAAGACCCGGCTGCTGGTGGGAAAAAATTAGCCACAAATGGTTTGTGAGGCAGAGTTGTTTTCTAATAAGCAAAACAAAGAAAGCTGTGGGCAACTTAGCAAACAAAAGTTCTTAGGTTGGTGGGAAGAGGAAAGGAGGAGGAGGAAGCTTCCAGGATTATGGCAGTTTCCCGAACTGCCCTGGTGATGAATTTGAAAGGTGCAGGCTCTTGGAAAACAATAACAATGGGTTCCAGGTGAATAGTGGCCGACCTCACTGCTGTGCTAATGAAGGCAAGGGGTAAGGCTTCCCTAACGAGAACTGATGAGCCCGCTGTTCATCATTCTAGTAAAGTCAACCCCAGGACAGGTAGGAATGAAGAACCACAAAGGTGGGAATGGAGAGACATCCTGTCCATGGGGTCTGCACGAGGCCTGACTGAAGGCCTCAGAGAGTCCAGAGCAGTTCTAATGGTACAACAACCTGTCCTCAACCAAGCTGGGAGATGCGGGAAAGGCTGGTCTGGGCAGTGACTGAAAGGGCCTGAATCCACCCCAAGAGGAGGTATGTCCTCATCCCTTAGATGAGGATCAGGGTTAGAGGTCAGAACTCATTGCGGGGGATGGAACAGAGGGTAGCAGAGACCGTGCTCTCTGCCGTGGCGGTGGCAGCAGCATAGACACAAAGCTGCCCAAACTCCCGCAGACGAGCGTGACATGGACTTCCCTGGCATCAGGTGGAAGGTGTGTCCTCAGAAACCCGTAATGACTAATGCTACCTTGAGTAAACACAACAGACTTCTCTCAGCCCATCAGGAGATAAGGCCCAAGAAAGGACAAGTCTTATATCTACCCTATTCCTGTTGGAGCTCAGGGCTGTTCAGCTCAAGAGGGACACTGTCTGTCCCCTGGCAGGTAAATAGAAGAGCCCTTCGCCACAGCCCGCACACCCCCAAGGAGGAGTGGTTGTGGCAGGAAGCAATGCATTCCTCCCCATTCAATCTGTGAACATGACATACCAGAAAGGACTATGCCCAGGCTACGGATGAGGACAACTGGGCCTCACAGAGGCTAGGTAACAGTGCCAGGGCACACACTGAAGGCCGGGATGGGAACCCGAATACTCTGGCCAGGGTGGGGCTACCACCATCTCATGTAGTTTAAATTTAAGGTTCTATTCAACGAAGAGTGGTTATAAGCTTCCGGTCTGAACTTTCTGGCCCAGCTCTGCCACCAATTATTTACATAACCCTGATCATCAACCATCTCACCATGTTTCAGTTTCCTCCTACTTAAAATAGGGATAAGAGTACTACCACCACCCTGTGTGACTATAAGGATCAAGTAAGATCAATAAAGGGCCCAGTAAACTGCCTGGCGCAGTGCACACACTGAATGAAGGTACGCTAGCCAGGAGCTTATCAACTACTCAGAAAGATACCTCCCCAAAAGAAGAGAATGACACCAAATTAATCAGTGAAAAGGATTCTTTCTGCTCTGTATTTTTAATCCACTCAAACATGCTCCCAAAGTGGATTAATAAAAATGTTCAACTCCTTCCTTCCTCCTACAGAGCTATTGAGTCAAAGCAAGTTATTAGCTGAGCTACATACTTCATCTGATTAATCTGCACTGCAACGAGCCAGGAGAGGCAACCAAAACTCAGTGTTGTTCCAAGCCCAATTTTGCATTTATTTCAAGCATTAGGAAGTATTCTGCTGCAAGTCATAAAATATCTCAGGAAACAGAAATGGTGAGCTTAACCTCCAACAAGGGCCATCCAATCTCAGTGACACCTTTGTAAACAAAGGCACTGTATGAAGAACAAGGTGGCAGGATCACAGCCACTACTGTCACCAGAAATGGATTAACACACTAGTTCTACCCACTTCTCAGATGTGTGACTGGGATGTTCTCCTCACCTTTCTGAGCTTCAGTTCCTTGACCTGTTGTGATAATTAAATGAAAAGATGCATGTGATGCCCCAGTTTGGGAAACACAGTAAGCACTTATTAAGTGTATCAGCTATATAATTGTATTTCACTATTCGTTCATTTCTAAGTGAGACACTTTGGGGAAAATTTCAATTCATTCCACTTAAGCTGCTCAGGTGGATGTTAGTAGCAATTCTTATACAAGCCCGGACAAGGTTAGTTGCACCTCCTGCTTTTGCAAACCTATCACCAGAGCCACTGTGCTTTGTGTCACCCTCTCAGGGAAGAGACTAGGCAGGTGATGGAAGGAGTTTGCTTCTTTAAACAAAATATAGAAGAACATCAATCTATTAGAAGCAAAATCCCCAGCCTGATATCAAGGGCCATCTCTACAATGACAGGGCACCCTTAGGCAATGCTTTTCACAAGCTGTTTCACAATTACACACAGCCAAACTACTATAAACTGCGCCTGCTGGAAGTCCTCAGGTGGCGTGCCTTAGGCCCAAACTGAGAGGCTTTGTAGGAATTCTCCCAGTACGGCTGATTTGACCCACAAAACTCAATCGCCCTGAATAGGTCAGAAGTGGCTGGCTGGACATTTCTATCAGCTGGCCAAGAGCGGTAAGGGGGTAGGTGGTGTGGCAGCCCATGTGTGCCAGTGTCAGGAAAGCTCAAACAGAGAGGAAAAGGCGAAGGCAAGAGAAAATTCTACAACGGTCCCACTTTCAGGAAAAGAAGCATTAATCCATTATTGTAGTGCCTGACTGAAAAGGCTCTCTCTTAATAGGAATGACAAATGGATGGTACTAATAAAATCTGAAGATGTTTGGTCTCCGTCTCACTCTATCATGTATCAGTGGGCTGCCTCCTGACAACTTGGTCGTCTTTGCATATGCTATTCCAGAAACTTGACTATCCTTCCCTGTCCTGTCTTACTGGCAAATTCCTATTCTATGTTCAAAGCTCCACTTAGAAATGACCAGTTCTGCAGTGTCTTTCTGAGAGACTGAAGCCAAGCCCCCTCCAGGACCAGATCTCAGAATTTATCCCACCACCCTGGTGTTACTTCTTTTAATTTACTGATTATTTGGCACTACAAATGACTCTTTTATGAAGCTATGTTCCCTGGTAGTCTGTGTGGTTCCCTTAAGGCAAGAGAAACCTGGCACTCATTTCTTCACTCATTCAAATATTTACTGAGCAGAAAGGGCACCTTCATTGCCTCTATGGCATCCATTCCCTGTCTGAGACAGACTTGGTTTGCATTTGAGAATCCAGCCCTCTCCCCAGCTCCATTCTCTACTTCTGAATGGAGCTCTTCCCTCAGCCTTAGCATGAGATCCTGTGATGGGTTGGAAAGGGTGAGTGGAACCAGGAATGGCTCTGTAAGGGTGAACTCAAGACACTTGCTGGGAATGGAAACAGAGACACGTGCTTTTTCCTTTCAATGTGAACCCAGAAGAAAAATTTGTCCATGGGTTATCATGACCATCTGTGATCAGGAGGGGAAAACCCACCCAAAATGGTATTAAACCAGAAGTAGTAGAAGCAAGGGCAAGAAGCAGAGAGACAGAGGGCAGAGAGACAAACAGATACAGATACAGAGAGAGACAGAGAGAGAGAGAGAGAGAGAGAGAGAGAGATAGGCAGACACACACACACACACACCTGGTGGTATAGCTCACATCCCAAGACTTAGCCATACAATTCAAGCCAGACTATCCCTTCTATCGATAAAAATTTTTTTTTTTCTGGGGATAATCAAGGTAGGCTATTCTCTGCTGTAATAAAAAGCAAACCCTGCTATCTCTGCAGCTAGACAGATAAAGGTCTATCCCTACTCTCACAAAGTCTACAGTGGACCCAGCAGTATGAGAGAGCGCTCCCTTCTAAGCAGTGCCCAGGGATCCAGGCCAGTGTCATCTTTTAGCTATGCCACATGGAACACATGGCTTCCTGGGTCATTGCAGTAGCAGGAACAAGAATAAAGAAATTCACACCAACTCATTTGTGCTTCAGCCTTGGGTGATGCCCGTCACTTCTACTTAAGAGTCCTCTATCCAAAACTAGTCACATGGTCCCAACCTAACCAAATGGGAGCCTGGGAAATGCACCTGTCCTCTTGTACAGAGAAACAGAAATGAGACAGGCTTGATAAACACATACTATAGCCTTTGTGACAGCCAGTTTGGGCCAAGGTTTCTATTGCCTGCAACCAAAAAACTCCCAGATGATATAAGCACCAGCCAGGTGCCCGGATCACAGTCCATGCTGGGCGCACACCAGGGAACAAGGTAACGCAAGAGCTGCAGTCATGGAACTTACAGCCCAGTGAGAGGTGGAGGGCAAATATACAGACAATACAGGCAAATATACAACACCACACTGTCAGGACTAGGAGAGGTGACACAGCAGATGCAATAAGACACCTGGAGCCAACTGAACCCAGCCTTCAGCATTGAGAAGGGGTGACTGGGGATGGCTTGTTGCATGAGATCTGAAAGACCAGAACTTGTCAGCCATGGAAAACGGGGAGGGGAGGGACACAGAGAAAGAACAGGGTTCCAGGAGAAAAACCGGTCTGTGTCAAGCTCTGGAGAGGAGCAAGAACATGTGCAATCAGAAATGGAAACAAGCTCAGAGTGAGCTGAGAAATATCACCGAACAGAAAGGCAAGAGCCATAATATGGTGTCTTATGTTAAAATATTAAAAATCTGTGATGTTTAAATGAACCTGAGGGCAAAGGTGGGCCACTGGGGAGTTTTCAGCAGAAAATGGCCTCAGCCTATTGGACCTAAAGTAGTTCCGCATTATTCCATTCATGCGCAGTTAAATCAACATCTCCCTCTCCTCCTGTCTCATCCATCCATCTGCCCCCTCCCCCGAACCTGCAGTTTCAGTATCTCCATATTTCTAGTAACAACTCCTAGATGATAATGGTGGGGGACAGCCCTATCCCTTTACCTGGTATAGTCTGAACACTGAGCCCAACCCGGATAGGACAGAGTCTCCTGTACCCTCTACCACTGAGACCAGACAACTCCTTCTGCAGGCCCTGAAGTAGCTTCAAGAAGCCATTTCCTGCCTTTAAGAGGAAAGTAAATATAAATCAGGCCCAAAATAGTATGAGTCTGCGAAGCTGAAAACCAGCCACCATAATTACAACTATTTTTATCTAGCACCCAAAAAGGAGTACTGGATCATTTTCCAAGTGTCTCTCTAAGGAAGTTCATCTGTTCATTCTCAAGTCCTCCAAACTCCCAGTTCAGAGATACAACTGGAAGTGGAAGCAGAACAGAACACAAGGGCTGGTGACACTGAGCCAAAAGCAGGGCATATAGCACCACCATCAACAGAGGGCAGTGACCCCACCATGAACTGGGAAAAAAAGGTGCCCAAAGGTTTACAAGAAAAATCAGAGGACGGACAGGGACAAACACTAACTAGCCTGGAGGCATGGGCAAGGGCCAGCACACACAGGAACACGCTGTCACCTGCAGCTGAACATGCCCTGCCTGGTGCGATGAGTGATGAAAGAACATGGGACACAGGAAAGAAAGAAGACTTGTCTGGTGACAAGGGAGCATTGGGAAGGCGAAGTCTTTTCCTTTGCTACACTAGGCTGGTCACCTAAGCACACATGAACAGATTGGGAACATCCAAAGGGCACCAGGGACATAGGAATGGGCCTGCCATCTGAACAAGCACTCAGCTTTGTTTACACCTATCAGGCTTACATCAGGTGCTGTGTCAGCTAGAATTTATTTCTATTATCCCTCCTTAGCCCTGCGATAATTCCCTTGGGATTGACAAACTAATGGCTAGCACACTTGTCACTGCTTTCATTGTCCTGGTTCCTCTTAAAGTTAAAAGTTAAAGCCAGCCTGGACGGCCTGATTCCCGTGTCTAGCCAGACATAAAGAAGCATAATGGAAAAAGTGCCAACTCCAGAGTCAGGCACCCAGGTCACATCCTGGTTCTACACATGCAAGCCCTGTGACCTTGAGGAGGTGACTTATCATCTCCAAGCTTCAGTTTCCTCATCTGAAAGGATGCAGCAAACATTCAATTAAACAATCCCATGGAACACAATTAGCATGGGACCTAGAAATAGAGTAAGTCCTCAACTTATGCTAACTGCCATTGTCATTAGCATCATCAATGTCTGACGATTGCTTTTCTTCAAACAAATGTCACCTGACAGGTCACAGAGTACCAGGCACATAACAGACTCTCAAAAAAGAAAAATGGGTGGGAAATTCCCCAGGATCAAACAACCCAGTTTCTTCAACTAATAAACTCTAGGAAAGAAGAAAGGAAGGGGAGAAAAGATAGATGGAAGACTCTGTAAATTAAGAGAGGCTTAAAGAGGTCAATCAGCCAATCACAGCATGTAGATGGATCCCATTTAGGAACTTATTTAAACATTTATTTGAAGTGGAAATTTGAACACTCACCAGCTATTTGATGATATTAAGAAATTATTACTAATTTTAGGTGTGATAATGATACTATAGAGCTTCTCCTTTGTAGAATAGGAGGCCCTTATATTTTATTAGAAATATACATACTCCAAAATACTTTGGGATAAAATTAATGTTGTACTTTGGATTTGCTTCAAAATATGGTTAAGAAACTGGAGCAACAAAAACCATATGATCTCACCCATTACAGGACAATAATAAACAAAACAAACAACAAGCAAAACAGAATCAGATACATGAATACAGTGAATAGACCTTCAGTGGGCAGGGGGGAGAGGGGAAGGGAGTGGGGACAGAGGGGAGGAAGAGGCAAAGAAGGGGAGCAGCTTAGAAAAGAACCTAGTATGGAAGAACCATGGACATGGACAACAAGTGGGATTGACGTTGTGGGGGAGTGGGTAGGTGGGGAAGGGGACATAGGGGAGTAAAAAGGGGAGGGATATAATACAACAACAATTAAATTAAATTTAAAAAAAAAGAAGAAGCTGGAGCAGTAAGAGGGTGTCTGGATGAGGCAAAGCTGGTCCTGAGATGATGGCTGCCACAGCCGCGTAATGGGTACATGAAAAATCTCATTACATTTGTCTGTCTATCCTTAAATATATCTGAAGTATGCATAATAAAAATATTTTTTAAATGCTGATGAAACCACCTGTGGGAGAGAGCCTGCCCCCTTCTCCTTCGGAGCCCATCCATGGGAACTAGTTCATTTATGAATGAGGGCACACAGGAGACCCAGAAACCCACAGCACTGGTGGAAACCTCAAACTGTGGTCACACTTCCTTTTGTCCAAACTCCTACATTCCCAAGAGCCAGTGTAGCTGTGTTGCTGGCTCAGCTATGGTTGGTATTAACTGGAATCAATGTACAAAGCCCAGCAAAGAGCAGAATTGAGAGACAGAAAAAACCTGGGCTTGGTCATCTTGCATGAATTAGAGGCTAAGCTTCTTTCCTCAGGCAACTGAGGAGGGGAAGCACTACGCAAGGGGACCCCTGAAAGGTGCTTTATTAAAAGGTGTCTTGCAAAGCTCTGGCTGGTGTGGCTCGGTGGATTGAGCGCCAGCGTGCGAACCCAAGGGTCACCAGTTCAATTCCCAGTCAGGGCACACATCCAGGTTGCAAGCCAGGTCTCCAGCCAGGACCCCAGCTGGAGGCACACGAAAGGCAACCGGACATTGATGTTTTTCTCCCCTTCTTCCTCCCTCCATTACCTTCTCTCTAAAAATAATGAATAAAATCTTAAAAAAATAAAATGAAAGATGTCTCTCTATGATATTCTAATCTGAGATTCACTGGATCTGGCATGGGCTTCCTTTATAAGGCTTTTTAATGATTTTTTTTTAAGAGCTCTTTTAGTTTTTACAGATACACTCATCTTCTGTAATACTTAAGAATGAAATAATGTGAAATCCTAGATTTGCTTCAAAATACCATGAGAGACAGCAGCAGGCCAGGACAGAGACAAAGCAAGACTGGCCTACAGTTACTGCTGCAGCCAAGAGAAGGGTCCGTGGGGGCTCATTACACTCTTCTATTTTCTGTAACAAAAAGATTCTAAGAATTCCTTGGAGGTTTAGCCTTGTTAGTTGTTCATGCTTTAATGAGAATTACAGCTAGCCCTCTAGAAAGGAGAACTCCTTATCGAGTTTTCATTCATACATGACAAACACTTAAACATTGTTTTACTGGGTGAGAAAACTTTTTTCTCTTTACATGAGGTGACAGCCTGGTTTCACTCAGCATCGTGTGATTAAAAAAAATAAAAACAAACTCACATCATACTTCTTATTTTGCATGTCAGTTCAATCTGATCATAGCTTAAAAGTTCTTTACCCTGAATTCAGTATTTCATTAAAGAGCCCATCCTTCTTTTGAATAAAAACGACTCTCAGGTACACCAAGAGTGTTGGAACCCACTGGTGCCAATAATGAAGCCAAGTGCTAGTGGTATAACTGTGACCAGGGTCCTGGCTGCTTCAGGAACTTCTACATTTCATTAAAACGATGATCACATTCAGTTATCTATAGTGTATAATTATGAATGTATCTTTTACCAGCTTCTTGCTTAAGCTTCCTTTTCCATTAATAAGAACTATGCCACCATAATGAGAATAAATGTTGCTAATATACCATTTATGTCACCCATGAGCAAAAATTCAGAGACTAAATACACTCAGTGTAAATGATAAGTATCCTAAAATTGAAAAATCAATCAATAGCTAGCTGAGTCCTGCCCCCTGGGAGGAAGTAAAGGTCTGTTTGCAAAGGGTGCGTTGGTGGTACTGGAGTTCAGCGCCCACAGGCCAGCAAACAGCAGGACTGGAGCAAGACATGGGACAGAATACTGAGGGCGGAGAGTGAGTGGAACGGGGAAATGAAAGAAAATGACACCTGCCCATCGTACACACATGCAAACCTGCATATGAGTTGGAAACTTTGGAAATAAGTAACAAAAACAGATTATATCCTAAGCTAAAAAGGAATTACTGTAACCAGTCAGGAAAGTGGGAGAATCTGGCTCAGAGAAGGGATTGTAACCACAAGAGCTCTAGGGACTGCAACTACAATGGATCTGACAAGTGCAACACAGGAACAACTGGCTAGGTACCAGGATCCTCCCAAGCCGTTCTGCTATTCTGTGCAAGTCAGGAGTTAGATACCCTAGTGCCCTGGCTCATGTCACACACACACCCCTGGGCCAAAGGAGGGCAGAGGACTTGGATTTATTCCTCCACCAAGACAGCAAGCAGTGGTGGAGAGGCCATTACTCCAAAGGAAACCAGAAGGGAGACATGTTACCGCCTGTTTACCACAAGCACTGAGCCACATTCTCTATATTTAATTCTCAAAGCCACCCTATTAGTTTGTACGATTGGCTGTGTTTAATTAATGGAAACAATGAGGCTCAGAGAGGTCACATGGCCTGCCAGGAACCACGGCAGCAGGTGACAAACCTGAACTCTGTCTGCTATGGTACGCTGTGTGGCCTCTAAGCCACCCGGCTGCAGAGGCAGTAGCACAGAGAAGCAGGGTGGAGGTTCAAATGTCACTAACATTTTACTTTTGTTTTTTATGGCTCTTGCTGGAGGGGAATAGAAAGATCTCTGTAGGAGATTCTAAACCAAAGGAATTGCCCTTAAAAGGGGAAAAGAAAACCTCAAAACATATCTACCCTGGGTGTGTCCAATAATTTTATCTTCAAAACCCATGGTAAGAACAAATCCATTTCCCCTGATACTTAGAGCTTCAAGAGGGATGGGAAGTTTACAAAAGAAATTCCAAGTGTCATACTAACCCTTCCAAAGAAAAAGGGAGGAACATACTAGAAGTTCCCATTAGGTGCATAAGCTATGCAGAACTGCTGTTAAAGGCATGGCTCTAGAAACCCATGAAGCAGATATAACTCTGCATCTGCACTTCACCCCTGCTTCCTGATGATCATAAGGGACATGTCTACCTAACCCACTGAGCTGGGAGCTCACTGAAGAGAGCGTGGTGTCTTGTTCATCTTCATGACTTAGGACCAGCGTCGGGGTAATAGAGAGCTAATGCTCTTCAGAGATGACCAATCAATGACTTTGCAGTCATAGGAAAAAGAACTCAAATGTAGGGAAGTAAATGCCATTTGAGGAACACATCTGCTACACCCTTGCTTGTTTTGTGGCTTATATCCCAGAACCATCAACTCCACTTCTCTCCCAGGGTAGGGGAAGCCACTGGTAATGGAGAAAAGAAGCCAAAGGCTGGGCACTTAGAAGGCACTCAACAAATATGTGCTAAATGAGTTGGTAGCGTCCATCTGTCTGTCCCCTTCTCCAGGCTCTCCAAGCTAAACTTCCCCCTAAAACTGAGCGTCAGCAGAAAATGTGCCTCCCGTAAAGAGCCTATGTTTTCTTTTACTAGATATCCAGTCCTTCCCACCAGGATGCTCTGGGCTATTGCAGGCCTTGAGCCTCACTTTCAATCTGGGGGTCCAGAAGTCCCATCTATCACTCTTTAAACATTACTCTAAACAGCTGAATCCATTCAATAGACTGTCATTCCATTCGATATTTATGGACCTCCTACCACATGCTGGAGCTGTGTAAGGCTATGAATATACAATTTAAAAGATAAGGTTCCCAATCCCAATCCCCTCAGGGAGCATCCAGCCTGTGTTCTACTACAATATGCTTCAGAGGCAGGCAATTCCAACCACTCCCTTCTTCTGTAGTAACTAAGGGTGTAGGAGGAACCCTCCTCCCCTCCCAGCACAATTTCAAACTGCAACGATGCATTCTGTTACCTACAGCTGGCTTTCCTCCTCGGCTCCTTCCAGTCATTCTTTTAAACATGACTGACTAGTCTTCCCCTCTGTTAAGATCATCTTTTGTTTCTTAAATGAGCTCACACTTAAGAGCAAAGCAGGATTATGAACTTGAGGTCTGGGGCTAGATGGCCTGGATGATTTGTATCCAGCTCTGCTTTTTACCAGCCAGACAATCGTGGGCAAGTCACTTCATCTCTCAAAATTCCCTCTGTAAACAGTTATCTTCCGCACAGGACACTGCTGAGAACTACGTGAGTCCATCTACGTAAAGCCTTCGCATGCAGCCTGGAAACAGAAGTACGCACCCCACAGCCAGCAGCTAGTACTACAGAGGCGGTTACATAAGGAAGGTTTTAAAACTAATGTTTCTCCCCTGCCAGGGTAAGCTATGCCTGCCAGCATTTTCCTTCCCTTCTTGTTTTCAAAAATTAATCATCACAGGGTGTCAAGGACCCTCTTTTCACCTCCAGCCCTTGGCTCCTGATGCTCCCCAGCTAGTGAAAGGTGCCTTCCATTGTTGCCTTTGGGTTCTGCACGGCCTGGGATGCTGGATTCCTGGTCACTGAGCTTGAATGTACAGAATGCAGTATTTGTGTGTACATGGGTGAGGGAGCTTTAATGCTTAGACCGATACCTAAATAATGTCCAGGAGCTCCTTTTTTATTGGGATGGGTCACAAAGGAGTAATTCAACTCTTGGGTTACTTCAAAAGTCCTATTACTTAAAACGATTCTTCTTCCTTTGCCCTTCTGAAATTGAAAAAGAGGTACATCAACTTTCCCCCCACATTCTTTCACTATTCCACTCCAACAAGTGTTTACAACTCTTTCTTGTTAAAAGCCAATCCATTAATAAAATGGCAAGACAAGCATTACAAAAAACATTGCAATGAGCTTGAATAATGCTAACATAGAGGCTTCAGCAGAAGTTTCATTATAATGAAGTGCTAATAACATGCACAGGTGAAGGATCAGTGACAGAACCTCACTTTGCAACCAAAATGAAGAAAGGAAATTTGGTCTGGGGTAGTCAGTTCCACTGAAGAACATCTCTGCTTTAGCCTCACATCTCAGCCTATTGATGACAGCCACCAATTCTGCTGCTCCCATGGTTAGGGAATCACAGAAGCACAAGGAAGGAAATTAAGGCTAGCAAGAGAAAGCTCTACACCCTCTGACATGGCAGTTCCACACTCACCTCACTGGCAGCTAACAAGAGCAGCAATGCAAGTAGATCTGACAGTAACTGGCTGTATACTTGGATGTGTGTACAGATACAAACATTCATGACTTGCCGTAAGTACCACCATGTGATCACCACAACATATACACACATCTATATACATTTTATAAACCAGTTACTTAATCAAAAACTTGCCTTCCTGCTTTACCACTGAGTATGGTGATAATGGTTTCTGATTACAAAAGCATTTTAGCATATCAAAAAAATGTCTTTATTTTTCATTCATAAAGAATATTTTTATCAGATATCAATGATCATTTTATCAAATGACTTTTTAGTACCTATCAGGATCAATATCTGTTTTTTTTTCCCCCTTTGGTCTATCAATGAGCTGACTTGATGAATTTTTTAACATTAACCTATCCTTGAAATCCTAAATAAATCCTACTTTTATGTGGATTGCTTAACATGTGACTGAATTTGATTAATCCCTTTCTAGAATTTTTATGCATCTATGCGCAACTGAGACGAGTCTATAGTATTGTTTCTTATACTATATACTATCTTTGTCAGGCTTTTTATATCAAATTAAAGCACACTGGAACTAAGATACAGAGACAGAGATATACGTGTAGATATAGCTATATAAATACAGGTATAGATAAAGATAGACAATGCTTTAAGGAAATGCAAATAGCAAAGAGCGTTTGTGTATACTTGAAGGGTTTCCTAGAAATCACCATCAAACCACCCAGGCTTGCTACCTTCTAAGGGAAACAGTTAATTAGTTCCACAAGTTCTTTGTTACTCTTCAGGCAATGTGCTTCATCTTCAATTAATTGATAATTAATGTTATCCTAAAAAATAGTCCATCTCATCCATACTTTCACATTTATCAGCCCGAATCTGTATGTAATATTCTCTCCTGTTTTTAATTCTCTCCAAATCCAAGGGTACATTTGTTATCTTATTTTTAACATTACGTATTTATCTTTTCTTTCTTATTTCCTGGCCAAGTGTATACAAAATTTTAATTAAATAACGTTTCGAAGAACTAGCTCTTACTTTTCTTTATGAAATACAGTATTTTGTTGCTTGGTTAACATCTACTTAACAGACTAGGACTATTCCTGGGAAGTCTCCAAAGCAGCCAATATCAGCAATGACGGCAGACTTACAGCCTTACCTCAATGAGCTTTCTTTCATAGGAGCTTGCTAGTTCCTCGGCAACTTCTCCCGGCTTCTGCTCAGTGACTGTAACTTCTCCATCGACATTCCAAAGGTTTGGTACAACTTTAGGAAAAGAAACACAATCCATAATATTTTAACAGTAATCAAAAATTATTCTCCCAGAGGGAAAAAAATCTCCTTTTCCAAATGGCTTCTCCAGAGAAAAAAGCTCTTTTTAAAGGGTAAAGAATCAGAATTACTAATTACTTTAACACTGCAACATTTTCACACAGTGCAATAAAGTGAGTGATAATGTGTATTTTAAAATGGAAGGACTGCCATAAAGACAGAGAGATGCGCAGGAGTCTAGGGAATAATCTTGTCACTACTTTCAACTCCAGGGGAAAACAGTCAATGCGTTGGCAAGATGTAAGAGCCTACACATGCATTTTTTTACATGGGTCAATTTCTTTTTCTCCAACGGAAGGTTTTCCAGCAAGGTTGCACCTGCCTACAGCCCAGTGAGAAACGGCAGCAGGGGTCAGAATGCATGCAGAGCCGGTGAGAGTTGGCACTCATTAACCATACTTAGCCTGAAAGCTAAGCAGCTTTGGGAAAAGCTAAAACCAATGCATAATGGCAATGCGAAGTACCTCTTAAAGATACTGGCTGGCAGGTCAGTGCAAGAATTAGCAGGTTCTTGGGGGATGAGGTTAAGAGAAGAATAAAGGTCACAGAGTTCAGGTTACCAAGCTCTGACTTAAATGAATAAATGTTAAATGTTTTGTATGTGCAGTGACATTTGTAAAACAATGTTTGAGGAAGAATAAATGATAAAAAGGTGAGACTTGGGTCTGTCTTAAGATAAAGTAGAGGCTGGTATATAGTACAATCTCAATAGATACTGTTCTGTGAAATGAATCTACGTAGGAAAGATGGAGGCATAGATACGCTACAACAGAAGCCTGATGAGGATGTTGGACTTCACAGAGGTTTGCCGTTGACAGCAGGGGAAGACAGTCAAAGGTTCAAGGGAGTAGGAGGGTTCAGGCACAGATTGAGTCAGTAAAAACAGGATTTAGTCAATGTTTTTGAACACAGTATGCTCTGTGTGCTTTTTAAAGCCAATTGAGCAGAACTGGATCCCACCCCAGAGGGCTTTGCTGTGTGAAATAAATAAGCAAACAAAAATTAGCATGGTAGACACCAATAAGTACTTTTACCTTTAGCTATACATCCATATATGCTAATTTGTAGAGAAAAGTAAATAAATAAAAACTGGGAATGAGCCAGGTAATTCCAAAACAAGCAGAACAAGAGAAGGAAAGAACTGCTGAACCAGCGGTTAAGAAAGAGGGCCAGCGGCGTGTGTTAGGAATATGGATCAGTCCCAAATCTGAAAACAAGTATCAACCATGCTGATCCAGCTTCCTATACGTGCAGCCTGGGAGGTAAAACTCCTGGATGGCAGCTCAAGTGCAATGACAAGGTCATGAGCAAAAGAAGAATCTAAGGTTAGTCCTATAGTGACAAGGATTCAAGAAACCAGGGGACAAAGGGACAGGGTGAAAGGAAGAGGCACAGGGAAAGGGAAAGGGGGAAAGACTGAGCAGAAATGGGGGTCACTGAGCCTGAACTGACCTGTGGTCCCACCAGCAGCTCTTAAGCCTCCATCAGACTGCAACTATTTCGAGTCCATGGAGGTAGCAAAGCCCCAGAATGACAATACAGAACAGACTGGAATGAAACCTAAGTTGTTTCCACCCTAGTAGTGACTACAGTTCCAGCCACTCCTGAAGGGAGCAACCAAACAACAATCTGAAGCCTGAAATAGGTATTAAGAAAAAATTTAAAGGACTTCCAGTTAAAGTTGGCAGACGCAACACTAATTTACATTCACATACTCTCAGAATCCCATTGAAATATCAACTTAAAAAAATCCTTTCTAGCCCTGGCTGGTAGCACAGTGGATAAGGCGCTGGCCTGCGAACCTGAAGGTCACTAATTCGATTCCCCAGCCAGGATACATAACCAGGTTGCAAGTCAGGTCTCCAGCCGGTCTGTGACTGGAGGCAGGTGAAAGGCAACCATACATTGATGTGTGTCTCTCTCTCTCTCTCTCTGCTTCTCTCCCTTCCCCTCTCTCTCTGGAAATAATAAATAAAATCTTTTAAAAATAATTAATTTTAAAAATCTTTTCTAAGGGCCTCACCCTTAAAAAAGAAAAGAAAAGAAAATAATGAGAGAGAAAACAAGACAATGCAATTTTAGAAACTAAGAAGCAGGTAGGTAACTAGTAAGTAACTTGACAGATATGAGAAAATTTCATTCTCAGCTGAAAGTGGGCAACACCAGAATACCATGTGATTAAAATGGAACAACTCACAAAAGGTTGATCAATTGCTAATACAGGATGCTTCTGGAGGTAGGAATGAACATGGGAGCGGGGGTTAAGAAGCAGTTTAAAAGAAGACTAAAAGTTTATTTTCTGAAAAAGATAAAACAGTATGTTTGAACTGAGCTAAAGGCAAAAATATCTTCCTGAAAACAGAGCAAAATAAACATATTGAAATTTTGAAGTTTTTCCATCTTCTTTACACTCTTCCCTTCCATCCCCAAAATAGCAGGTAGCCAAACCAATACCTCTGTGCAAGGGAATAGAAAGTATTTTCCTATAAATCTAACTAACTAAAAAGATCAGCTTGGGAGTAGAAGGGGTCTCTCTAGAGAAATAGCTGAGCCAGATCATCCCACCAAGAAATAATCATAGTTTTAAATAAGCTTTTTATTACCCCACTCTTGCCTCTCAGTAGACAGCCAGAAATCACCTTCCATTTGAGACAAGCACCTATGGTGGAAAAATAGGGACCAGAATAAACAGAGAAAAATAACTTGCAGGAAAGAGACACAGTTTAGGGAGAAGTGCACTTCAAAAGATCAGTAATATTCCCAGAAACAGAGGAGAAGATGGTGTAGCTGAGAAACAATAATAGGGAGATATTTTAAAAGGAGAAAAAACAACACAGAAAGCACAAAGGAGCTCTTTCAGAGAGCAAAACTGTGACAGCGAAAATGGAATACTGAATATAAAGACCAGGAGGTAAGAAAATTTCCACAAAATAGAGCCAAAGGATACCAAATTGGAAAAGTACGAACAAAATGAAGAGTTACTACATGAAAAGAGCTCAGAAAGCGGGCAGAGGAGATAACCCAGACAGGGCAGAAACAAAGATATAATTCCAGAAACGTCCTGGAAGCAAGAGACATGCGCCCCACGAGCAGCTGGTATGACAGGTGAGCCATGCTCTGATGCCTCACGCTGAAGTCTCAGAACATGGGGACAAAGGGGAGAGGGCACAAACTTCCAGACTAGAAGCAGAATTTTGCCGAGGAGGGAAAATCAGAAATGGCACAGAACCCCTAACTAGCAATTCGGTAGGCTCGAAACCAATGACTGATGCTGTCAAAATCCTCCAGGGAATGATTTCTAAGCCAGAATGATACACCAAACCAAAACATGTGAGAAATAGGTAAAAACATCTGCACATGTACAATCTCTCAAAAATTTGGCCTCCCACCAAGAAAAGAGAAAAGGAATCTAGTTAGAGGAAAACAGAGATCCCAAGAAAATCATTCATGACCACCAAAAAGTGTAAACAACACTGTACAGCCATCACAGACAGGTAAAGAAAATGTGGTCTACCCGTACAATGGAATAGTATTCAGCCATGAAAAAGAATGCAGTACTGATACCCGCTATAACACAGATCAACCTTGAAAGCATCGTGCTAAATGAAAGAAGACAGATATAAACAGCCTTATATTTCATGATTCCATTGATACAAAATGTCCACAACAGTATTGGTTTCCAGGGGCTAGGAGGGCCAAGAGCTGGGGAGAGACTGCTAAAGAGCATATAGGGTTTCTTTGGCGGCTGATAAAAATGTTTTGAAATTAGGGTGTGCTGATGGTTACACAATCGTGTGAATGTACCAAAAGCCACTACATTGAGTACCTGTATGGTATACGAAGGACATCTCACTGAGGAAAGAGGAGGAACAGGAGCACCTGCAGCACTGGCAGTGAACTAAGGGGAATGAATGGGGCCACAGCACAGTTATGCTTCTAGCTACAGCAGGTCTGAAGACTCCAGGAGACACTGTCTCAGGATGAAATTGGCAGTCTCATTTTTTACATGCTGAGGAAATTTACATAACTGAGAGAACATTTGGAGTTGAATTGGTATTAAGTACATAGAACATCAACCAAATTAAAATAAAAAGATAAGAATTAACTCAAAAGAAATTTTAAAATTGTGCAAAAATAATGATTATGTACCTCATAGCTTAGCTGGATAGCATTTTCAGAATCACAATAATGTAATCACGGACCAGGGATTAAACTGAAAAGATTATATGTCTGTTCTGGAGGATGTGTATGTGTTTTGTGGGGGTGGCAGGATCAAAGAAAGCTAATCATCATCTTCCACAGTGAGAAATTGATAAATAACACCTACAAAAGAGAAATCCACAAGTGGCAATAGATACATGTTATTCAGAGGTATAAAGGCAGCTACCAAAAGAATCAGTCAAAAAGTTTAAGGCAGTTGCTTGTGGGGAGTGGGGAATGGGGGAAGGTGGTGACTAGAAGCATAGGTCTTCTATAATAAGCTGTATTTGATTTTTTTTTAAGCTAACTAAATTTAACTTTAAATTAAAAACAGAATTTGAGAGGAGGTGGCACTTAGAAATGAGACTTAGAAAGTTAAATAACAGCAGTGCCCATCAGAGCAGGCACCCCCATCATGAAGTCGGATGAAGCTGGTTAAACCCTGATGCTAACGCACATCTAAGGTGTACAGATGTGTAACAGCACAGTCTGGCTGTGCTGTCCACATGACCTCTGATCCTTGCCTGACCTAGGGTTCCTTCCTCCACAAGATATCCTGCTGATCAGATCAGAAAGAGATGGCCATCCAATCTGCTTGATATCTGCACGTATCTTTAGAAACCAAGACACTAGCCTTCTGCCTCAGGCTCCAGGCCTCTGTGGGCACATTTAAGAGAAATTGGTAATATGCACTGAAGGAGATCAGATTTTTAACCTTCATAACTGGGGGAAAGACCTTAGACAGTCATGAATTCATAAAAGGTCTCTTAAAAACTAGTCAGTCAACCTTCCCCTGTAACTATCTGATTCCCTGCTGTCTTGGTTCAGCTTTAATAAGCACATCAGAAACTTCTATTCTATACATAGCATAATATAATAAAACACTAAGCCCAACTATATATAATACTTTTCTCATCAGTAGGCAAGCCTCTAAGATGGCCCCTGGTCTTCACATTTTTATATAATCTCCAGTCCTTTAGTATGAGCTGAACTTACTGACTCACCTCTGCTGAATAGAATATGGCAGAAATGATGAATGTCACTTCTAAGATTAAGTTATTAAAAGACTGTGGCTCCTTTCTTGGGTGCCCTCACTCACTCACTCTGAGAACAGAACAGTCAGTAGAGAGGCCCATGTGACAGGGAAATAATGTATCCAGTCAACAGTCATCAAGGACCTGGGCTGTGCCACCAGCTACAGGAATAGGGGTGGACTCTCCCCGTCACGCTTTGAGATTCCAACTGCAACCTCAGCAGACACCCTGATGGCAGTCTGGTGAGACGAGAGGAACCAGAGCATGTGGCTAAGCCACACCTGGATCCCTTTCCTACACAAACTGAAAAAAATAAATGTCCATTGTTTTCAGTTGCTAAATTTGGGGGTAATTTGTTACTCAGTAATGGATACCTAATATAGTGCCTTCAATCATTCGACAGGGACCTCTTCTGACACTGACCCTGAATGAGAATGAGTCAAGCCACGAAGCTGCAAAGATGGTGACATGGTTCCACATGGATGACATTTGTGAAAAGGAAAGCTAAGAGGTGGACTTGGCCAATGCATCTCAATGGCTTATAAATTAATATCAGGAACATGAAGGGAGCCATTTAACCAGCCAGACACTTCTCTGTTGGCAAGGTCAATACCTATCGAGGCACAAGAAGTCAGTTCAGCCCCTTGGTTTTAAGGTTAAACAAGCACCACATCAGATTTGTTAACATTCAAGTAAAAAAGACTGCATCAGCCGGGGAAGCAAGAGAACACTTGGGTACATGGAAGACAGCACAGCCCAAGTCATAATAATATCTAGTCATTGGAGAACCCAAATGGCACGTCACACCCCTACTCTATACTCTGCACATCCCCCAATAAGCCAGTCAACTTGGAGAGGATCAATTGAGATTAACTTCTGAAAGTCAAACCTAAACAATAAATACAGACATTTGTGACTAATCAAACTAAAAGTTTGGTTGTTTTTTGTTTTTTTTTTTAAGATGCATAATTTCTAAGAGCAATCTATTAGTTCAGAATGTATAGGGGAAAAAATCAAATAGCCCAGGAGAAAAACATATTTCTATCTACCCATACAATAGCTCACTCTGAATTCAAAACATAGGCTTGAAACATTGGTTAGCAATGCAATCATAGACTTAAAATTTAATCATCAATAATTTCAGTCCATATTTGGAGTCACTTTGGCAGGACTCAGAAGGTGACGTGCTGCCCACTCAAGCACTGCAAGAGGGGTACAGCTGCTGGCACCCAACAAGACAGACAGTCTTCGTCTACATGGTTAGATAGTTCACTTTTGGTTAAGAAACTTAACTTGTACTAAAAAGATCAAAACATCAAGATAGGTTTAAAAATAAAATAATATTGCTTGATCTTATCTAACACTTTAAAGTTTGCAAAGCATCTTCAAATGCATCATCTCATTGGATGCCATTACTATGAAACTAATTCCTTTGCTGGAACAAGTGCAGCAGGTAACTGCTGTCCTGCTGAGATCACTGTCACCTGATCCAGAAGAAACCTTCTCCGCTGGAACTTTCAAGTATCTCAAGAGACCCATCACGAGGAACCTGGTTGGCTGAACTCAGTCTGGTCATTGTAGGCTGAGTCAAAGGTGAAGATGTCCATGTAATTTATCCCACACAAGATGCTCCATTAACCCACTGTATCAAGTTAACACCCATCTTACTCACAGGAAGAGCACTTGGTTACCTTGCACGCACTCTGGGTAGTCAGATCTTCTCCTGTATTTCCATGTAGGGATAATCTGGTTAGTTACCAAATGGAAAAATTTGACAAAGACAATAAGCCTTCCCTTTTAAATCCAAATAGACACTAAAACTGTGGTTGGTAGAAGCGCAAAGACATTGACTTTAAATCAGAACTCTCTTTCATGCTCCAGAAAAGCTGTGGGTTTGTTAGCACCAAGCACAGGTCATTTAAACTTAGAGAACATGACACAGTTTCTCAGCTCCTTGAAGCCTGCCATTACTGTTTGGAGATGTCTGTGATAAATCATCTGAAATAACTAGGTACTATGCTGGGCCCACTAGCAGGCACCAGAGAACACATGGGGCTTTCTGCCTAAATTATTTTAAGCAAAACTTCAAATACCATGGAGAGCAGTGTGGCAAACAGTACGAGAAAGGTTACTGTTTTGCTTTCAATTTGAGCAAGCTTAGCATGACCCCAAGCTTAGATGCAGTGGGAAATGCTGGTGGCGAAAGAGAATAAGAAACCACTTTTAATTCAGAGACAGTTCCCTTGAACATTATGGTGAACTAAGTGTGCCAGGTCCTATGACAGCAGGCCAGGTTCTGCATGATGGGAAATCTGGGACACTTCAGGTTCCAAAGGAGAAAGGTTCCCTCTGGGTGGGATGACAAGAATCCCTTCAAGGCACCTACCACTATTCCAGCAAAGGAAACCATCTTCATAATAACAGCATCCCCCATTTCCATGTGCTCTCTGCAACAAGGACAGCATGGTCAACAAGACAGCGTGAGCTCTGCTCTCAGCCAGATGCTAGATGCAAAGTCTGGCCCTATCACTCACCAGTGAGTGGCCTTGGGAAAGTCTCTTATTCTTCCCCTCAACAGCTAGCTGCGGAAGATTCATTATTTGCCAGGCACTAAACACTAGATACAGGGATGGATTAAGAGAAGGAAACGCGAATGTCAGTATGAAATGTATACTCAAGTCGGGGGACTCAAAATAAAGAACTGACAACTTAACATGTCAGGCTGTGAGAAGTGCTAAGGGGAGGGTTAAAGCATGAGAAAACATACTCAGAAAACTATAGAACATTGAAGAAAGAAATTAAGGAAGAAACAAATAAATGGAAGCATATACCATGTTCATGGATGGGAAGATTTAACATCATTAAAATGCCCATACTACCCAAAGCAATCTACAGATTCAATGCAATCCCAATTAAAATACCAATGACATACTTCACAGAAATAGAAAAATTACTTCAAAAATGTATACGGAGCCACAAACACCCACAAATAGCCACAGCAATTTTGAGAAAGAAGAACAAGGTAGGAGGAATCACAGTACCGGACATCAAACTATACTATAAGGCTACTGTCATCAAAATAGTCTGGTACTGGCATAAGAATAGACATATAGGTCAATGGAACAGAACAGAGAGCCCAGAAATAAACCCAGGACTCTATTTATGGTCAATTAATATTCAACAAAGGGGGAAAGAACGTAAAATGGTGTAAAAACAGTCTCTTCAACAAGTGGTGTTGGAACTGGACAGCAACATGCAAAAAAATAACACTAGACCACCAACTTACACCATACACCAGAATAAACTCAAGATGGGTAAAGGACTTAAACACAAGCAGTGCCACCATAATATAGGCAGTAAAATTTTAGATATCCTATGCAGAAATATGTTTACTGATACTTCACCAAGGGCAAAGGAAATCAAAGAACAAATCAACAAATGGGACTGTCAAACTGAAAAGTTGCTGTTCAGCTAAAGAAAACACCAGTAAAATTAAAAGGGAACCAACCGTATGGGAAAACATAATTGCCAATGATACCTCAGACAAGGGTTGATATCCAAAATATATAAAGAACTTAATGTGACTCAATACCAGGGAGACAGACAACCCAATTAAAAAATGGGCAAAGGACCTAAACAGAAAACTCTCTGAGGAAGACAAACAAAGGGCCCAAAGACATATGAAAGCATGTTCAACATCACTAGCCATCACAGAGAGATACAAATTAAAACCACAATAAGATACCACCTCACACCTGTCAGAATGGCAATCATCAACAAATTAATAAACAACAAGTGTTGGTGAGGATGTGGGGAAAAGAGAACCCTGGTGCACTGTTGGTGAGAATGCAGGCTGGTGCAGCCACTATGGAAAACAGTATGGGGTTTCCTTAAAAACAACAACATGGATGGAACTGGAGAGTATTATGCTTAGTGAAATAAGCCAGTCAATGAAGAACAATTATCATATGATCTCACCCATTACAGGACAATAGTGAACAAAACTAACAACAAGCAAAACAGAACCAAATATATGAATAGAGTGAATAGGCCTTCAGTGGTCAGGGGGAAAGAGGTTGGGGGAAGGGGGGAGGCAGAGGCAACGAAGGGGAGCAGCTTAGACAAGAACCTAGTATAAAGGAACCATGGACATGGACAACAGGTGGGATTGACTTTGGGGGTGGATGGGTGGGTGGGGAGGGGGACGGAGGGGAGCAAAAAGGCGATGGATGTAATACAACAACAATAAAAAATAAAACTGGGGGGAAAAAATTAACTAAAAATGTAACTGCCTTTTGATCCAGTAATTCCACTACTAGGACTATACCCGAAGAACCCTGAAACACCAATTCAGAAGAACCTATGTACCCCTATGTTCATAGCAGCGCTATTTACAATAGCCAAGTGCTGGAAATAGCCTAGTGCCCCAGTGGATGAATGGATCAAAAAATTTTGGTACAGCCCTGGCTGGTGGCACAGTGCATAAGGCGCTGGCCTACGAACCCAAAGGTAGCTGGTTCGATTCCCAGACTGGGCACATAACCAGGTTGCAAGCCAGGTCTCCAGCCAAGCCCATAGCTGGAGGCAGGTGAAAAGCAACCATACATTGATGTCTCTCTCCCTCTCTGCCTCTCTCCCTTCCCCTCTCTCTATAAGTAATACAAAATAAAAATCTTTTAAAAAAACAAAACAAAACTTTGGTACATTTACACAATGGAATACTACACAGCAGAAAGAAAGAAGGAAATCCTACCCTTTGCAACAACCTGGATAGAACTGGAAAGTATTATGCTTAGTGAAATAAGCCAGTCAGTGAAAGACAAATACCATATGATCTCACCCAGTACAGGACAATAATCTGGCAAAATAGAACCAGACACATGAATACAATGAACAGACCTTCAGTGGGCAGCGGGGAGGGAGGAGGAGGAGGCAAAGAAGGGGAGCAGTTTAGTCAAGTAACTAGCATAGAAGAACCATGGACAGGGACAACAAGTGGAACTGACTTTGGTGGGGGAGTGGATGGGTGGGGAAGGGGTCAGAGAGGAGGAAAAAGGAGATGGATGCAATACAACAATAAATTTTTTTTTTAAAGCATGAGAAAACAATGAAGCATGAATACTAATTAAATATAGTGTAATGAAAGGCCTCACCAGGCTGATACCATCTGAGCAGAGACTAGGAAAGAGTGGGAAAGTGAGCCATGGAAAGCCTTGGAGGGCAGCATTCCTGGGAAATGCAAGTGCAAAGGTCCTGAGGTGGGCACAGGCCTAATGTGATCCTAGAATAGCAAGGAGACCAGTGTAGCCAAAGGATAATGGTTAAGAGAGACATGGACAGAAAATGAGACCATAGAGAAAATGGCATGGGGTTTTTCGATTATGATATTTCATTCCAAGCAAAAGGGTAAGCTCCTGGAAGATTCTGATTAGACTTATTTTTTAAAAGATCATCCTACCAGCTGTATGAAGGGGGAAGTAGGGAGGCTGGGAGAGGTGGTGTAGTCGCTGGGAGGAGGGGTTGCAGAGCTCAGGCCTCCCTGGAAGGACTTGCTGTTGTTACTAAAAGTGCAAGTAGTTGACAACTTCCAGGTCTAGGACCTTCCAGATATGTTACCCCTCCTGGACCACCTTAGCCAACAACTGGACACAGAAAGGTATTTCTGCCCCTCTGATGGGCAATCTTTGCCTACTGGGCTGGGCTGGGTAAGCAAAACTGTAAGATCTACATCAAAGTCAGAAGCTTCCCCTGCCCAATGCCACTTGCCCCTTCATCTCTCATGAACATGATTCCCCAAGACTCCTCCTGCACTCCTAACTTTGTCTTGGCATCGTCTTCCTAGGGGATCTAACAGACACAGCTAATCAGGACACTAGTAGTGGTCCAGGCAAGAGGTGATGATACTGGCTTAGACATTGCGATGGCAATGGGTGTGAGAGCAAGTGAAAGAAGACAAGAAGGAAAAGTCAATGACAACTGCACATAGATTTGATGCTGGGTTAAGACAAAAACAGGAGTCAAGGTAACACCAAGATATTTGGCCTTAGGAACCTAGGAAAATGGAACTAGGAAAATGGAGCTATAATTGACTGGGCTAGGCAAGACTGGGGAGGGAACAGGTATGGTGAAGGAGAGATGAGTGACCACCAGGAGTTTGGATCTCAGAAGTTGTTTTGATACAACCATTAGTCATCTGAGAAAAAAAAAAAAATACAGCACAAATGCAGGAGTACCTATAAGTCTGGAACTTAGCAGAGAAATTAGAGTTGGACTTATAGAATCAGAAGTCAATATCATGAAAGAAAGCAGAGGACTAAGTGAGATCACCCAACCTTTGAAAGCTGAGTCTCCTATTACAAAATAATAATATAGCCCCAACTATGATACCACTCCCACCTGCTACCTGTCCCCAGTCCAGCTCTAGGTTCGCAAAAACCAGGTGTCGCTGGGGCAGCAGGGTCTCTGGCATATCAGGTGAGTTTCTGTGGTTTGTAGGGATGGGACAACAGATGAACTTCAGCTTCTACTCAGTTCATTTCAACCTTGGGGAAGGGAGTCCCCCAAAACTGAGAACTCTTTGTTCAACCTAGAGTTTCTCAGGATCACCGAGCCCTAGATTTTAGAAAAGCAGGAGGCATGAAACAGATAAGATTGTGCATTGAAAAAAATGGCAGCTCTTGCCATGGTCCCAGGCACCAGCACAGAACATTCACAGGGGGCAAGAAAAGACACTCGAGCTACTGTTTACTGAGCCCTGTAAGCACACCACCGGATTAGTCACATCATCTCATTTAAGGGTCAAATACCACTGTACGGTATCGCCACTGCAAAGAGAAGAAAACAGAGGTTTGGATTTAAAAAAAAAAAAAATGTAAATTTTGAACCCAGTAATACTAACCCCAGTCTGCCTGACCTCAAAACACCACACTCCTCCTAACTCACCAGACTCCTTTCCTGTCACCCAAAGCCTACTCCCCACTGTGGTACCAATTTCCACTGTGACAGACTTCCATGGCCATGTGCTAAAATTCCAAAGGAATCCCACTTCCCTACAGGCATCAAACACACACACACCCCTTACATTTTGGGTTGCCTACTCATGGTATGCAAACAGTATAAATTTCAAACTCTCCAGGAAGTTTAAACCAAATTCTTCAAAAATCTCAGCCACCTCACAGATAGATGATTCTTGGGTAAAAAGTAGGGGGCTCATATGATAGCGAAGCTCAGGAAATGTTACCAATTAATGTCCTAACAGGCTTAATCCACACCAGTGAAAGCTATCCCAAGAGTGCAGACCCATGTGCATCCCTCGAGAACAGGATCGGGAACCATGGGATCGAGAGGAGTCATGTCTTTGACTGGCGAGGGCTTCTATATGAGTAGTGTGGGCAGAGTCGCAGGACGTCACCGGGGTCAAACCCCAGTCCTGTCGATAACTCAAGCGAGATCTTAGCACATTACTTTAATTCTCTGAAACTCAGTTTCCTTCCTCATCTATAAAACAGGAATAAAGGGCCCTCTTGTAACAACAAGTTTAAACAAGAGAAGATTGTAAACTATTTTATATTCTCACCCCAAGCTTTGAAGATAGACTTTTTACAAGACAAATGCAAAGTGATGGTCTGCCTGCTTTTTTCAAATCTGAAAGCCTCTTCATTAGACATTTCCATTTCCTGCAGGCCTTCCCAGAGAAATCTGCTCACCTGTTTAGATACTGCCTCTCTCTTCAAGAGACCATCTAAATATATAATGCTTATGTAGGGACAGCTGGGAATGGCTGTTGCACAAAACCAGAACTGTCATCACACCCTTTGCCAAGCGCATTTTCACCTGCTCATGCGATGCAGCCTAGCAGAGCCGCTGATAGAAACTTGAGTAGTGTTTTCCCCCTAAGTGAAAAACACTTTGACAGTGAAAACTACTTCTTTTGCTGACATAAAACACGCAGCTATGCATGCCCGACAGTGATTTCCTGGCCTGATCTAAGTGGTACAAAAGTGTTTCCTGGACAGAACTCTGGACCTCACTGCACTCTAGAGGGTCAGCTTACCTACCAGCCATGGGACAAAGTGATGAGGATGGCTCCAAATGTTGCTTTCAAATTGCTCATTCCAAACTGGAGATGTGTTAAGGTTCAAGAATTAAACTAGTAACAGAGATGGGTGTGATGTGGTTCTACTTTGGTGGAAGAGGGGAGGATGGCAGGGAGGGAGGGAGTAGGAAGGACATCTAGACATGTACCTGATGAACTGAGCAAGGACAAAGGGTATATCTGAGCTGTTAACCTTGGTAACCTGGGTGTGGACAGCAGTACATAACAACCAGTGTTTTCATTCTAAACCTTTGGATCATCTTCTTTTAAACAACAAGCATGTGCAACTTCTGCAATTCATTCTTAAAACAGCAGAACTATGCATATCAGAGGCAGAAATTGTTCATCTGTAAGCTCTGGGTTTATGGGAATCAAAACCTTCCTTGGGAAACCACTGTACAACCTGCCTTAAGAAGATACTCCTCCTGAACAGACAACTCACTGAGGAAGATATACAAAGGGCCCAGAGGCATATGAAAGAATGCTCAACATCGCTAGTCATCAGAGAGATGCAAATTAAAACTGCATTAAGATACCACCTCACACCTGTCAGAATAGCAATCATCAGCAAATCAACAAACAACAAGTGTTGGCGAGGATGCGGGGCAAAGGGAACCCTCAT
>PVIW01012678.1:0-30892 GCA_004026585.1 Noctilio leporinus
ATGGATGTAATACAACAACAATAAAATTAAAAAAAAAAAAAAAAAAGATAGCAACTCAGATTGATTACAGAGCCAGATTGAGTATTGAGAACTTGGGAAGGAATCCAGCTAGCATCTGATAAGCAGTTATCACCTAAGGGGGAAAAAGCAAGAGAGGAAAGCAGACCTAGGAATGAGTACTTGCCAGGCCAGGTTACCAGAGAAATAAAAATGCAGCAGAAAAGAAAGGGAGATGCTCATAAATGAGGAGGAGCACAGAAGGTTATCCCCTCCAGCCTCTCACAGTGTTAAGAAGAAAAGGCAACCCACTGATCTGAAAAGATTGCAGGCAGCCAAGGAAGTCAAGGGAAGATGCAGGGGGTCATCAAATGAGTGAGTCATTTGGGAAGTTTCTGGACGAGAAAGTAACCCCATTCCAGATCAGGGCAGGCACCCTTATGCTATTGGCTCCGGTGAACACTTTTACAAAAGCCTGTAACTATAAATTTGACAAAGACACTTGTTTACCCTGCAATGTGTCAGCAAAGAGAGGATTACATAGACTGAGTAGAGGACCACTTACTACATTTAACCAAATCTGAGGGCGAACTTGGGAATCGTATCTGGGAGCAAAATAAGACAAGTAGAAGAGCAGAAGGGCAGTTAGATGCTTGCTGAGTCACATGGGAAAATGACTAAAAGCTTCGTGGAGAAGGTGACTATCTCCACAGACTTCGAGATAATAAATTGAGTTGTTGCTGTTAAAAAAAAAAAAAAAAAAAAAAAAAAAAAAAAAAAAAAAAAAAAAAAAAAAAAAAAAAAAAAAAAAAAAAAAAAAAAAAAAAAAAAAAAAAAAAAACTAAACTAAAAATGGAACTGCCTTTTGATCCAGTGATTCCACTACTTGGGCTATACCCAAAGAATCCTGAAACACCAATTCATAAGAACCTATGTACACCTATGTTCATAGCAGCACTATTTACAATAGCCAAACAGCCTAAGTGTCCATCAGTGAATGATTGGATCAAAAATCTTTGGTACATTTACACAATGGAATACTATACAGCAGAAAGAAGGAACTCCTACCCTTTGCAACAACATGGATGGAACTGGAGGGTATTATGCTTAGTGAAATAAGCCAGTCAGTGAAGGACAAATACCATATGATCTCACCCATTATGGGACAATAATGAACAAAACTAACAACAAGCAAAACAGAACCAAATATATGAATACAGTGAATAGGTCTTCAGTGGTGAGGAGGAAGGGGGTTGCGGGGAGGGGGGAGGAAGAGTCAAGGAAAGGGAACAGTTTAGACAAGAACCTAGTATAAAGGAACTGTGGACATGGACAACAGGTGGGATTGACTTTGAGGGGAATGGGTGGGTGGGGAGGGAGATGGAGGGGAGCAAAAAGGGGATGGATGTAATACAACAACAATAAATTTTTTTTAAAAAGTTAAAAAAAATACTTAGATAATCCACTACATAAAGAGTTATTATTCTCTCTCCAGAAGGACCATATGAAATAATTACATATTTCATATGGTCAATGAAGTAAGGCAGATTGTATTTTCTCTGGTGATGAAGTACCATCTCAGATGTCATTCATGTACAGCAAAACATGTTTAAAGTCATTAGAAATGCAAAAAAAAAATGAATACTATTCTAGTACCACACACATTAGTAATTATGGCTGCTGGATCAATCAGTGATGCTTAGTATTTTTGGTTTTACACACAAGGACCATAGAACTTGGGAATCACTGCATCATTCTATTGCTGCAATGGATTAGGAAACCTGAGAGGTAATTTTTATCTATTATTAATTAATTTAAAATTTTAAGACCTCTTTTATTTTTTAATATTTTATTTATTATTTCCAGAGAGCAAGAGGAAGGGAGAGAGGCAGAGAGGTTGCCTTTCACCTACCTCCAGCCATGGTCTTGTCTAGAGACCTGGCTTGCAACCTGGTTATGTGCCCTGGCTGGGGGATTGAACCAGTGACCTTTGGATTCGCAGGCCAGTGCCCTATCCACTGTGCTACCAGCCAGGGGTATTTTAAAATTTATTTTAGGTTCTTCTGCAATATAATTATGGAGCCCCCCCCCCCAATAACTCTTGTGGCATGTATATGGTGAACAGAAAAAGCAACATTAACCACCTCTTCACCTATAAGGTGTAGGTATTTATGAATACCACAGAGCAGTTAACTAGCATCGTAGATTGTATATTGTATATTGCTCATCTCATGAGCAATAAAATAGGATGCCATTCACAAAGCAAATGATAAATGATGATCAGTTCATGAGCTGGTAGCCCTGAGAAGTATAAAAAGTGAACGAGGGCAAAGGACATGAACAGACAACTCACTGAGGAAGATATACAAAGGGCCCAGAGGCATATGAAAGAATGTTCAACATCACTAGTCATCAGAGGGATGCAAATTAAAACCACAATAAGATACTCCCTCACACTTGTCAGAATGGCAATCATCAACAAATCAACAAACAACCAGTGTTGACAAGGATGTGGGGCAAAGGGAAACCTGGTGCACTGTTAGTGGGAATGCAGGCTGATGAAGCCACTGTGGAAAACAGTATGGGGTTTCCTTAAAAAACTAAAAATGGAACTGCCTTTTGATCCAGTGATTCCACTACTTGGGCTATAACCAAAGAATCCTGAAACACCAATTCATAAGAACCTATGTACACCTATGTTCATAAGCAGCACTATTTACAATAGCCAAGTGCTGGAAACAGCCTAAGTGCCCATCAGTGGATGATCGGATCAAAAATCTTTGGTACAGTTACACAATGGAATACTATACAGCAGAAAGAAAGAAGGAACTCCTACCCTTTGCAACAACATGGATGGAACTGGAGGGTATTATGCTTAGTGAAATAAGCCAGTCAGTGAAGGACAAATACCATATGATCTCACCCATTACAGGACAATAATGAACAAAACTAACAACAAGCAAAACAGAACCAAATATATGAATACAGTGAATAGGCCTTCAGTGGTGAGGAGGAAGGGGGTTGGGGGGAGGGAGGAGGAAGAGTCAAGGAAAGGGAACAGTTTAGACAAGAACCTAGTATAAAGGAACCATGGACATGGACAACAGGTGGGATTGACTTTAGGGGGAATGGGTGGGTGGGGAGGGAGATGGAGGGGAGCAAAAAGGTAATGGATGTAATACAAGAACAATAAAATTTAAAAAATAATAATGATAAAAAAAAAAGTAAATGAGAGAAGTCAAGCCTCAGGAGAGAGTTTCATATGGCTTAGACTGGATACTCTTTGTTGGCCTGCTTGCCATAAACAGAGAAGGAATTATTTTCACTTGGTCATCATGAGAAATGTTTGAGTTTGAAGTCTTCTCTGCACTCTGCTCTGGCCAGTGAAATATATTTACTTAGAAATCCGCACAGATAATCTAATTCCAAGCTGGAATGAAAGTAATTTCAGTGAATTTGCTAGTGTTTTGTATCAGAACAATAATGGATGTAGATGGCCTTATGGGGAGGATAAGGATATCCTCATCCTTAGAAATCTGAAACCAAATGCTCAGGTTTTGACCCTAATCATCGAGTAGTCACTAGCACTTTCCAGAAAACAGGTGTTTAACTTGAAGAAAAAAAAATAGTAAGATAGAAATGTTTTTCTAGTGACTCTTAATAACTAGAATAGATCCTCTGAGTTATTGCTTATATCCACTACCACTACCTCTTCCCACCCTGGTATGCTGGTTTTGTTTTACAAGTCATCTACACACTGCCCTGAATTACTTTTAGGAAAGAAACTCCCAATAAATAAGCAATATCCCTAAACCCCACATCATATGTTGCTTAGAGGCACTAGGTAGAAATAAAATATATAGGTCAAAAAGACCGTACTCATTCCAATAGTAGTGCTAGTTTATTTCTTACTCTATAGCCTTCTGGGTTGTTAGGCACACCACAACCTCCAGACCCATTCAAACCCTGACCTGGCATGTGTTTAGGGCAATAGCACCCCCACCCCAACATCCTGGTCTGTTGGTGATTCTGGTGTGGGAACCAAGCAGCCTAACTAGCTCATGGACTCTCTACCAAACAATCCAGGAATAACCCAGACCTGGTGGCTTGTAAGGACGCACATTCTCTCTGGGCAAATAACAGCTGACTGAGGGTTTGGAGGAAGAGAAACCAGATAGAAGCATGGACCAAACTTTTTTTTATCTCTTAGAGAATTTCCTCTCAATAAGGATTAGAAGGGATTATGGAATCTACAGGCATATGACATTAAAATATCTGTGTATCAGAAAGGCCAGCACTTAGTAGCCACCCCAAAAATATTTCATTGAAGAGTTTCTTAAATTGCATGAAAAAAATAAGAGCTTCATTACAACATTAACAGCTATTATTGAACATTCAATCCCACCAAATTTATCAGCTATAAAATGATAATTTCTTGTATCATTCAATAAAAAAGCATATATTAAATAAAAATTATGTCATACACAGTATTGAGGTAGGCATAAAGAGGGTGGGAAAGAAGCATAAGAAATGATCTCATCCAGAATCACTCGCCTGTTTTCAAATAGATACCCAAAAGGTCGAAGTCAACATGGATAGCATTTGTGCTAGTTATCAAGAAACCTAAGAGACCATAGGTTTGGACAGGAAGGGAGAGACCTAATGTGGAAAGCTGACTTTTTCTTGGTGAATGAAAGGGGTTTAATATTTGCACAGAGAGAGGGGAGAGTTTGCGAGGAACTGTGACAGGAGCAAGGACAGGAATGGGCATGACCTCCATGAGCATTCCTGAAAAATCTGGCCCAGCCAAAGCAGCAGGCTCATATCCTGAAAATTGGAGAGAAAGAGGCTTTGTTCAAATTTGTAGCCATACAAATCTCAATGGCCACAGCTCACTCTAGCAGTATTTACTTTATTTGTTTAGTTATAAAAATAATGAATCTTTGGGAAAAAATGCCTCAATAACATAGCCATAATCCCATAGATCAGTGATTTTGTAATAGGTCTTGAACTATTGAAATATAATTTCCCAGAATCTCAAGCAATAGGATTTGCAAAAGAAACTATTTCCTCTGCATCCAGCATTGTTAATTTTATCCTTGACGTAAATTTTTTAACTAGGGAAATCCCCTGGGTGAAGAAGACAAGGAAGCAGCTTCTGTGGAAATATCATAGTGAAATGCTCAAGGACCTTTGGGACCATCCTTCTTTTTGAATGTTGAGATATTACAGAATAAAGTCTACCATTTTTAGTATATTTTTAGTGTTATTTTCAAGTTATATATTTACAGCTTGATTTGTATCAAGTGCTTATGTTTCATCATTTACATTGTCTCAGATTTTGGGTTTTTTTTCCTCTAATTCTCCATTAGTCAAGATTGTCTTTGTCACTTTATTATTATTATTATTATTATTATTATTATTATTATTATTATCTTATAGTTATTTCATTTTTCTTGTATTACTCACCCCTGCCCCACCTACCTTCCTCCTCTCCTACAGTTAGTTCCTACCCTGTTGTCTGTGTCCATGGGTCATTTATAATAGTTCCTTGACCAGATCCTTCCCCTTCTTTCTTACTGAATTATTCCAGCACTCCTTCAATATCTATCTTTCTTTCTTTCTATCTATATATATCTATCTCTTTCTCATCAATTTCTCTCTCATTAGCTTTATTGAGTTATAATTTAAATGCCCTTTTTAGGTGTGTGGTTCTGTGAGATTGACAAACATATAGTCATGTAACTATCACCACATTTAATATGTTCCAGAAAATCTCTGCCCCTCCCTACTCCCCCAGCCTTAAGAAACCACTGATCTGAATTTTATTTCTACAGTTTTGGTTTTTTCAGGTTGCCATGTGAATGGAGTCATAGAGTATATGATATGGTATCTGATTTCTTTCACTTAGCATGATGCATTTTAGGTTCATCCATAGTGTGGAAAGTAGCCCTTCTGTTGCCAATAGTATTTTATTGCATGGAGCACAAAAATAATCCATTGACCAGCTATAGATGTTTGAGTTATTTTCAGCTTTTAATGGATATGAAAAATGCTGCTATAAATATTTGCATATAGTTTTTGTATGGGCATACATTTTTCTTTCTCTTGCTCCAGGAGTCTTTTAATGGGGTATTGAATTTTTCAGTCTGCCTGGCAGTTAATGATCCTGCATTACTTGAAATGCTTACTGAACAAACTTTTGAAAATTAAATCACATTTTAACTGCATGGGAAGTATACTTAGCTCTATTCCATGACAATTTTATTTACAGTGTAGGTCATCACACTGTAATTTGTGCTTTATAAATTAAAGTTTTCAATTCTTGGGTTTACCTGACCTGAACTCACATGGTAGCTGAAGGGAGACTGTTGCAGTTAGTGTGAACTGTTCCAGGTGTGTGCTTGGGTGGGTCCACTGCCCACCCAATGTCTGTGGCTGGTATTATATCATATATTAAGAGGTCCCTTTCTGAAATCTGGAAAAATATGAATTTAGAAATAATTTGGCCCTGAAAGATTTGGCATAAGGATTTTTATTATCTTTGTACATGACACAACTGCCCTTCCTATTTGATAGAACACGGTTGTTCTGTTCTAGAGATGGTTTTCAAGCCTATTTTTAGTGTGACCACACTTAGTCCACTTTATCTCATGATCCAGTATAATGCAAATACATACAGTTTGAAAAAATAATACTCTTACTGTGTGCAGTGGATTCCTATATTTTTTGTTCCATTTTATTCTGCTATGCTTCATGAAAAAGAAAACTGATCGATGGCCACTAAATTTATTTTATACTAGGCTCAACAGTTATGACCTGCAGTTGGGAAATCATTGAGCTGTAGGGTAATGCTCAGCGTGAGGTACAATAAGCTATAAAGCAGATTAGAAGTTTATTCCTATTTTAGCTGCTTATTATGAGTCATTTCCTGCCATAATGTCAAATGCTATGTTTCATGAATGTCACATTGATAGATGAGAGCTACTGTGCCTCAGAAATGCATGTGGATTAGATGCATTATGTTTACATTTCTGATCAAGCAAATGGAGACTCCCAAAACTGTACCTTCCAAGAACCTAGAGTAAATCACCTATCTCCAAAATCTAGGCTGTACTTCAGCAAAGGAGATTTTACTTGCTTCCCATTTTTCAATAGTTCACAAGAGCTTTGCAGGCCAATTAGAGAATTATGATCAGAGTGTGTTAGTCACCGTGTTCTGTGTGGAAGCAGAGTCACTCTTTCATGAGATAAAGAATTGCTTTCTGGAACTAGACTATACACAAGGGTGGTGCTGGGGAAGTGGAGGTCTGAGAGCAAAGATCGGGGTGAGCCAGTCCATCTAAGATGTCGAGGAGTTGAGAAGACACCCTGATGGGGGGTAGGTGGGAAGGCCTGGGGAAGCTGTGTTCTCTCCCTATGCAGCACCACTTCTGTGGGTCTGCAGTCAAGTATCTGTTGCTAGGCCTGATGGGCTGTGGCCCAGGGACCAGCTCCCTGAAAGCATGAACTGGAGAAAAAACAGGATAATTAGAATCTATTTGACACCCCTTTCTTAGTTTGTCACTGTGTCCAACTGTGAAAAGACCTTCAGATACAATGCCCCTACTGCACTTGAACCTTCCAAATGATGCACAGGTGTCTCTTTGGACAATCCTAATTCAGAACCCTTGCAAGATACGTTTCTGATAAGGGCCCCCACTTTAGCAAAATTGGTACAGCACAACCCAGTACCCAGAAGGTTACTCTGAACTAATAATTATTATTTCATATATCTTTAAGTTTTGTCTTCAACTAACTGGTAAAGACTCATGATTAATTTCTCCAATCTGCAAAGACATTATATATAGCCAAATTTTAATGTTCAGAGGAGTAAAACATTTGGTCCAAAGCCTGAAAATAATTCATTACCAAGACAAAATAGATTTCTCAGTTTAATGTCATCAAGTCACCATGACTTCTATTAAGTAATCTTTGGTTCATATTAGTTTGCTGTTGTTTTTCATAGCCATTCATTCAGTGGTACTTTTTTCAATGGATAAGTCACAGACTGAGGAAGAGCTGAGAACACTTGAGAGGAATGCAAAGTTGAGTTTGGAACCTAGAGTACAGTGTGACAGAAGTGCCTGCTCACAAAGGGCTTCCTGGAGTGTATCCTCACCTCTCCTTCCTGTGACCTCTTTGTAAATCTACCTGTTATCAAAAATCAGTCTGGTCCTTCCCATTTCTCCTTGCCTTTCCATTTTTTTCTTTTCTTTCATTTTCCATCAAGCACTTAGATATTGTGTCCACAAAGTGCACCAGTAAGGGGATAAAATGCTACCTTCAAGCACAGGGTATAGCAGCATGCTATAGAAGGGGCACATGGACATATTGGTGGGATTGTCCCAGTGAAAGAAAGTGACCCTATATCTGGAGTTTCAGAAATGGCAAATGGATGAGATAGCCGGAGTGATTTGGAAATTAGTTACATTAAATAAAAATTGATTGGACATATAACTAAATATAATGAGGATATGAATGCTAGGTTTCTTACAATCTGAGCTAAGATTTATAAACATGGAAGGCAGAGATTAGAAAGATCCTGAGGTGTTAAATTGAAGTAGAAAATATCAGAATGAACTCATGGTTTTTCAAAATGTATGCATACAGAAAGATAAGTTATCTATATATCTTTGGGGTATATTTAAATAAATACCTACATCAGTTTTCTGTTTCCATCAAATGAGAGGGCCCAGAAGTAATGCTGACCCAGAAACAATGAGGCCTCTGAAGGCTCAATTCTGAATACTGTATTCCACTGAATGAAAACAGGGCATTTTTTGGGGGGTGGGGGTGGGGAATAGGTCCCAGAAATTAGAAGGGCTACAATCAGAGGAAATGCAGGTTAGGCTTGAAATCCTATTGTGTCATATAATAGGAAATGCTTAATGGATGTGTGAGACATGTCACAGGGGCCAACTTTAAGGGACTGGCTATCCCCTCCCAGCTGCAATCTGATTGAACATCAAAGTAAATAATGATAGTTTCAAAATACAACCCATCTAGTAAAATAGAAATTCATGGATCCACAGTGATATTATTTAACTAAGTGATTAATTAACTGAAGTGAAAGGGAAGTGCTTGCTTGCAGTAGAACACGACTAAAAATGATGATCATAGTTACTCATTGTTGGCAGCCATCATAAAGACAGGAGTTACCAATGATGGCTAAGCTTGGGGGATAGAGTTTTGGCAAGGAATAGGGTAGTATGTAATTTTAAAGTATCCCCCCACGAAATGAGTATAAGACAAAGGGGAAAATGTTGACACAGCTGAGGATGCTGGCACCACCCACCACCTGAGATGGGTGGTACATAATGGGATCCTGTGCCCCCAGCAGGTGCACTGAGAAGAGCACAACATTGTTTCTGTGAAACTTTTTGCAAATCATGAGGCAGGTTGCGGGTCATCCTATGTAATGAAAACCATCCTCATTCAGATTGTTCAGGACATGAAAGACTAAGAGAGATGAAGATTATTCCCAGATGGAAGAAGACTGAGGAGACATGACAACTAAATGCACCTGGGCAGGGTCTGGTCCCACAGGAAGATGAAGCATCATCAGCACATTTAGTGAAATAGGATTTGTGAATTTGATGATAATGTATGTCAACATTGATTTCCTGACTGGGAACATGCATGGTGGTAATTTAGAAAAGTGTCCTTATTTGGGGTAAGTACAGACTGGTGTATAGAGAAGAGGATGAAACAAAATGAAAATACATTTTCTTGACTCATTGTACATAAATGCTTTATCAGCATCCACCTCCTGGAACTAGACTTAGCATCTGCTTGCTTGATTTTATACTTCACTGCGTTCATGCATCTTCTTGTGCAATATGATCATTTCATCGTTCCCAGATTGCTTGTTCTGTTTTTACATATTCTCCCTTACTTAGGATTTTCTTCAAACTTGGATTTATTCTTCACTGGATTTCTTGGACTTGACATTTTATTTTCACCTTGCCCCTAAACACACATACTTGAATAGAAATAAACACTGTTATGTTTTTCCATTCCAGCCCACCAACCTGTGTACTCCCAAGTCCCAATTCCTTCCACTCACCCACAATTTGCCTAGTTGGGGTGAGGCATGTAAATGTCTCAGTTTATTGTCATAGAGACATATTTTCTTCTTTTTATAACTTAGGAAACTGAGAAGTTACATAACTTGCCATATATTCACAAAAAAGCAAGTCATCTATACATATGTACCAAAACTCTCTGAATGCCTTGGCATTGACATTTGAATATCCAAATGACATGCAGAAACCTCCCTGCCTAGATCCTAGTACCTTTCAAACCTACCTCCTATCATTTGTTCTTTGTTATATTACAACAAAACCAATTTGCTTATAATTCTCTGTGCATGACATGCTGTTTATCACATTATTCAAAGCCCATCTCAGATTTTGCCAACTTCGGGAACTGCCCCATCACCTCCTTGACAAATAGAGCTAATAGCTCCCTATTATTTTTTGCTGGGGCTCCTACACCAATATAATGTTGCCTTCACCTGTCTGCAAAAAATTTATTCACCTGGTATCAGCCTCTCCTACAATGCAAACACCTGGTTATGGAAAGGCATGGTGTCTTATTCAACTCTGCCTGTCTAGGGTCTGGCAACATGTCTGTGACCTCATAGATACTCCTTCATATTTGTTGAAATACTTTGGCAGAAATGGAGTTCAATTTAAGGTCTTCAAGTCCAAAGATCATGCTGTTTTCTTTATTCGGTGCTGTCGTCCAGTAGTGACACACAAAGCCTCTTGTTTATTTCTGATCCAGTGTTTATAGAGAAGATAAACGTGCTATTCTGTTGCAGCTACCCATTTCGAATCTCTTCTTTATAACAAAATTAAGTTAGCTCATTTTTCCAAATACTTTAATGCAGTAATCCAAGAGGGAGGAAACATCTGATGTGACATATATTTATTGCTGATGTGGTTTAAGAATGGGGATTTCTGGTTGTTTTTCATGTTACTCTTGTAACCCTAACTCCAACAGAACCTGGTAGCTCACCAGCTGAACAGTTTGACCAATATTTTGTCTTTATCTTGGAAGGCAGAGTACTTGGGATGTGCTCCAGGTGATGCAGCTCTGTTTTTATGAATGTTATGGTGGAGTTTTTTCTTTGGTAATGAATAAATGGCTTGAATACTCCAAACAACCATCTATAGGAATTTGTGCTGTGAAGGATGGGATATTCTTTGCAAACTCAGAGAAAATAAGAAAAAGACAAATGCATGTGCAGTTTCCCAGCATGAAAATGAAGAAGATCCTTGGGTCACTTCAGCTTTATCATTATTTCTGACAAAGATAAGGAATATCTGAGGGACCTTCACAACCGCTTTTGCTTGGTGATAGCCTTACTGTGATCACAAATCAATAAAGATGAAGCACATGAGGAGCTCTCATATGCCTAAAAAACTTGACAAGAGGTGAAACAAGTGGATAGAATATACAACCTTTTACTATTGACAAGTTGGAAAAAGCACATATGTTATTTTTAATTGGGCCAAGTGTAGACAAGAAAGGTGAAAATTCAATGATTAGAAACTGAATCAGCAAGGATCCAGAAGACGGAATGAATATGTCACTGCCTTACGATGGGGGGTTTAGAATAAGGAGTACATATGTGATGGAATGAGAACTACGATTGAACACCTGAACCCTAAATGCCAGATAGAGGACTTTGGATTTGATGTTGTTGGTTTTAGGGAATTGTTTAGTCTTGCCCAAAAGAGTCACATGGCCAAATAAGTGAGTTTTATTGTTACTGTTTTTGGCTTTTGTTATATTTTGTTGTTTGATTGTTTTAGAATTTTGACAGCAGTCTTGGTGCACTGGTAAATGTTGAACAACCAGCTCTCTGGGGGAAAAGTACCCAACTTGTAGTGTTGATCAAATTCCATGACATAAATACTCCCCCTGTGGTTGATTCCAAGCTAGTTCTATGTTATCACTGAACATAGAGCTGGAACAGCCAACTGCAGCACACTCCTGAATAGCCAAGTGCATAAGGATGAATACACAACAGTCCCCTTCACTCTTTCTTCCCATTCTCTTCTCTGTACACTGTGAATGCCCTCTATCCAAGCAAGACCCTTAGTATTCTCTTAATTGACCCTCTACCTCATAAATAACAAAGTTAAAAGCCAGCAGTACAATGACAAAAAAAAAAAAAAGTGTGTGTGTTATGGTAGCTTCTCACAATGAGGTAAGTGATTAAAATAGTCAAGCAGTGTTTGAATTTTAAAGTACCCACACAAATCCAGCCAGTAATGTGAAAAGTATCCTGAATATTCAGCACCAACTCATATTTTAGGCAATTAGAAAGTGGCATTTAATTGCCATTTTAGTGGTAGAAATTCATGTAAATGAGCTAATTGTTTGGATTCTCTAATTCATCAACTATGGATTCTCTTTATTTGAATATTGAAAGTAATTCTCAATAAATGTTACATTTCTTTCCATAGTCTCTAATCTAAATCTTTATCCATTCACTTAAATTATATTGGTCCTGCTATACATGACTTGCTATATAAAGTCAGATGTTAAATTAAGAAAACAGCCTTTATGCCTATTGTTTAGACATATGTGGGAAGCAGTTGAAATCAGAGTCCTATCTCCTTCATTGCTTTTACTATTAGATATACATTCACTTTATTTGTTTGATATTAAAGTGAGTTTTTATTTTTATTTATTTTATTTATTTTAAGATTTTATTTCGTTATTTTTAGAAAGAGGGGAAGGGAAAGAGGCAGAGAGGGAGAGAGACATCAATGTATGGTTGCTTTTCACCTGCCTCCAGCCACAGATCTGACTGGAGACCTGGCTTGCAACCTGGTTATGTGCCCTGGGTGGGGAATCGAACCTGCGACCTTTGGGTTCGCAGGCTGGCATCTTACCCACTGTGCTACCAGCCAGGGTCTAAAGTGAGTTTTTAAATCTGAGTGACTGATGAAGCTGAATCAGACAGTCATGCTTCAGCTTAAGAAAAACAAAAGCAGACAGAGGGGAGTAAAAAGAGGATGGATGTAATACAACAACAATAAAATTAAATTTAAAAATAATTGCAATACAAATATAAGGCATATATAAATATGAAAGTTCCACCTAAATTGTCCCACATTAAGGAAGCAACTAGTTTGCCAACTTCTGCTCCCATTGTATCATATGTTCCTTATTCTAAAAATTTAAGATAAACAATATTTAAATGGAAACTTTAAGTAGTTTCCTAAATAATTCCACTTGCTTCCTTGCAAGGCTGCAATTCTGAAAAGTAATAGATTAAAAGGTTCTGAAGTCTTGGGATCCAAAGGAAGAAAGAAAGAAAGAAAAACAAAAGCAAAAGTAGACTGACTTCCAGTGCATGAACTTCAGAGGCCACCCAAGAACTAGATACAATATTTTAAGTTTGTATTCATTTAATAATGCTCATTTGATAGTTTAATTATTTTATTGGAATTCCATTGAAGTTAACTTTCCTATCAATTCTGAACCAAAGAACTTATTCCTCAAAAAGAGTGGCATTAATATGAGTGTTCTTTTTGAGCTTCTTAAGGTGACTGTGTTTACCTGATGCTCCTTGTCAGCATTTCCCAAAACTGTGAGGGTTTTCTTCTTTACTGGTTTTATCTGAATCTCACTGCCTTCTTATTTTGGGTTTTCTTAGTCATACTGAAATTTTGGAGTTAGGAAGACCCTTAAGGGTCATTTCTAAGTGAGAAACTTAGAAAAATAGTTCGCCCATTACTGTACATACCTCTCTCACTTCTCTGGACTTTAAAGAAAAATGGTAATTGAGTTTGATTAATGAGTCAGTCAAACCAACTATAAACATGACCAATTATGGCATCAGTTGATCATCATCTTTCCTAGGCAAGATAATTGACTTAATGTTTTTCAAATATGTTCTACACAAGAAGCAGCATGACTGTTGTGATAATGAAAAATATGAAATATGAAAGATGAAAGATATTATTTTATACCTACCAACCAATTTTCAACCAGCTGAAGAACTTAAAGATTACCCATACAGTTGACTGTATTCTTCTTCCTTGCCCCAAAATAGCTGTTGTTTTCATGAAGTTCTTTATGCCCAAATTCCTAAGTGGTTAATATTCTGAATGTTTCCTTTTTTCCTTCCTTCCTTCCTTCCATCCTTCCTTCCTTCATTTCTTTTCTTCTTTTTTCTCAATATTATGCTTGTGAGATATACAATTGTAGATCTGGGTCACACATATATTTACACTAATTTATTGATTTATGATATTTATCTTATGGATATATTTTTATTTAATCTGTTTAATCACTTATTGAAAGATATGTAGATTATTCCCCATTTCCAGCTTCTTCAACTCCAAGAGGTATAAGCACTCTGAACAAATAAGATCAATGTGACTATAATAAAATGGGAAAAGAAATGTTTACCTGTTTAAAGAACATGATGTTTTACGCAGTTTAGTACATGCTTTTATAAAATGAAAATGTAATTGTTATATGCCTGGAAAGCAGCACTATCTAGGACAATATTTTATGGGTAAAGTTATACATAGATGTTATTAACTTATGAAAACAGGGCTTCTACACAAAATCTAGTTAGCTTGATCCCAAATGCAGAATTTACTCAAAATAAAATTTAATTAAATGTACTGTGATGTATATTTAGAATTAGTTTAAAGGGCCTTGCACATATATTAGTCTATGCTATGCACTGTCTCTGAACACTTTAATCTACTCTATTGAGTTAGCCAACATATGTGAGAAGAAAACTCTTAAATCAACCCATTCAGCTATAACTCTTCTCAGGCACAGGTTGCATGTGGCTCCCAGCATGAGCAGCCTCTGCACCTGAATGTCTTCATCACATCTCACACTTAATATGAAAACACCACCTCTGACCCAACACTTCTTAAAACCTGTGCCATGAACACTAGCTCAACAGAATAAAATAAGTATTAGATAAATTTTGAAGAAAAAGTTGTGGTCAAATAAATTTTGAAAAGAGACTTAAATAAACTCAAATTTATTGTTTTACTGCAGTACTTGAATAATATGCATTGTGATTTTTAACACTTTTTGTACCAAAAACTTCTTTTTTTTCTTTTTTTAACTCAAAATATTTCTGAGGATTTGCATTTTGATTAATGTACTGGTGTAAACAATGAAGAAGGGAATTTTATTGATAAGATGGTCCCCAAATGACATATCAATTAGTATGACCTGTTCATTATACATGATTTTCAATTGATTCTTCCTAGTCTCATTGTTTCTGCAATGGCAGCATTATGAAGCACTGCTTTGTTAATTTAGCAGTCCAAAAGTAGTAGTTAATGAGTTAGCACCTCTGTGGCCCAATGATTCCAATCTAAATGGGACTTGCAGCTCAATTCTGGATCCAGTAGCTGAATTTCCTCACAGCAGGTGGAGTGATTGCTTTTGCAAACTGCATTCATTTACTCCCTTAATATATGTATGCTCTGAAATGTTTCTTGTGGAACCAAGAAGCACAAAGCTAAGACTGTTGTCTCTGAGGAACTGTTTGGAGATTGGGAGTTAATGCAGTCCACAGGTGGGAAAGTCATAAGGCTCTGCTCTGGCTTCCTAAGTCTGTGCTGTGGTACCAGAAGCAATTGAAACAACAGCTGGAGTTCCCGTTACCTTTCCTTTAATAATTCTTTCCCCCTGAAACTCAGTAAGCTGGTACTTTCCATAAAATGCCATAGTCACTTAGATTTCCAGGAAAGAGTTATAATAACCTATTCCACCAAATCTACCTTGATACCCTTCCTTCTCATTCTAATGATATTCTCATTTATGCTGTTGATCATGTTAGGCATACATTAAAAGTATATAACTGATCTCTACATTTTTCCAATGATAAAATCAACCATTGGAAGACATCATAAATTTAGTTTGGATAAAGTTTTGTTAATCAAATTCTCTTACTCTTCTTTTACTCTTGGAGAAAGTATGGGAACAGAATTTGCCATTTTAAAAAACCTCTGAGGCATATGAAAGAATGCTCAACATCACTAGCCATGAGAGAGATGCAAACTAAAACCACAATAAGATACCACCTCATACCTGTCAGAATGGCAATCATCAAGAAATCAACAAACAGCAAGTGTTGGTGAGGACGTGGTGCAAAGGGAACCCTGGTGCACTGTTGGTGGGAATGCAGACTGGTGCAGCCACTATGGAAAACAGTATGGAGTTTTCTTAAAAAACTAAAAATGGAACTGCCTTTTGATCCAGCAATTCCACTACTAGGACTATACTTGGAGAACCCTGAAACACCAATTTGTAAGAACCTATGTACCCCTATGTTCATAGCAGCACTATTTACAATAGCCAAGTGCTATAAACAGCCTAAGTGCCCATCAGTGGATGATTGGATCAAAAAACTTTGGTACATTTACACAATGGAATACTACATAGCAGAAAGAAAGAAGGAACTCTTAACCTTTGCAACAACATGGATGGAACTGAAGAGTATTATGCTTAGTGAAATAAACCAGTCAGTAAAGGACAAATACCATATGATCTCACCCATTACAGGACAATAATGAACAAAACTAACAACAAGCCAAACAGAACCAAATATATGAATACAGTGAATAGGCCTTCAGTGGGCAGGGGAAAGGGGGTGGGAGGAGCGGGAGAAGAAGAGACAGGGAAGGGGAGCAATTTAGACAAGAACCTAGAATGGAGGAACCATGAACATAGACAACATGTGGGATTGACTTTGTGGGGTAATGGGTGGGTGGGGAAGAAGACAGAGGGGAGCAAAAAGGGGATGGATGTAATACAACAACAGTAAAATTAAATTAAAAAAAATACACCTCTGAACAACAGGAAAGGGGGATGGGTGAGGCAGTGAAGAACAAGGGGGGGAATGGGACAAGTGTAATAGAATTATAAAAAATAAAAAATTTAAAAAGAAACCTCTGACATAAAACAATTTGTTTTATTTTGGGAACTAAAGGGATCTCTTATTATTTTCATGTTTCTGTGTTCAAAAAAGGTTAGAGCCATGTGTAAAAATGAAATGTATGCAGGGCATGCCCTTTCCAGCCCAAGCTTTTTTAAAAAGTAAATATGATTTGTCTGACAATTTTTCCCTAGAATATTCTAACTAGAATACCCTTTACTTCAATAATAATAATATATATTATTAGCAGTAATAATTATATAACATAATAGTAATTATATACATTATTATATACACTATTTAATATATAAATAGTATTATATATTACATATATTAGCAAATAAATGGATAAATGATAAATGGGCTACAATAGTGGACTAGTTAAATAAATTCTACTAACTGACTATGAGCATGGCGATGTTTCAAAATCATCACTAAGCTATGAAAAGCCTCATGATTTGAATAAATTAGTTTCAAAACAATAGTTAAAATATGATATTAATTTTGTTAACTTTAAATATACACATCTATGCATAGAAGGGAGATGGAAAAGAGAGGCTATGTGGGTACATACATAAGAGCACAGTAGTTGAATGCATAAAATTTGGACTTCTAGGAACTTGAGTATAATTCTGTTCTCTCTGTCTTTCTCTCTCTCTCTTGTTAGGGAAATTAGTTTGCCTTTTGAAGTCTTAGTTTTTTTCATATCTAAATAATAATGCCTAACTCTATACAGTTGTTAGTTGGATTAAATAATGTGCTAAGTTATTAGCATAAAGCAACTGCTCTGTAGTGGTAGATATTATTACTACATTTTAAATTTACTAATAGTTATTTCTAGGTGGGAGGCTTGCAATTTATTATATCTTATGGTTTTATTAAAATATATAATATATACAATGTAAATTAATATGTATTTATTAACACAGTATCTAATTACATAAACTGTATATGAAAAAGTATATATCTTCACCTATATATATTCCTGTCTTTTGCTTCCTATATCTAAACAAGTTTTATTTCTGATAACATTGATTCACTTTTTGATTCAAACAAGAAAAAAGAGGCAAATAGTATTATCTCTTAGGCACAGAGGAAGAAGATGGCTTTGAGAAATCCTCCTCCAGTGGAATGCAGCTAGTTAGTGTCATACTGACACTTGAGCCCAGATCTTCTAAGTTCACTTTCAATCCTCTAAGACTAAAAGAAAAAAACATACTAATCTGCCTTTCTTGGAATAGTATGGAAAACAGAATTGACTAAGAATTGCAAATAATGAAGAGGTTCCTGGCTGAAGAATTACTTTAACAATTTTTCCCATTTATTTCCTTCTAGCTTTGATTTATGTCTAAGATAAAATCTCTTCTAGCCACTTGTATATGTCTAGTTTTTAACTGCTTCAGCTAGAGTGCAAATGTCCATATCTGTACCAAACATGTGGTGGTTTGTTTAATAATAATATAATTTATTAGCATGTTTTGAGAGTGAGCACTGACTTAGTGTTCTTTATAATATTGATGCAACTCCAGGGAAACCCTGGAAACCCTAAAACTTCCTGAATCTAAGATTACATAAAACTCTGAGGTCAATGAAAACTTTTGGTACCTTCAAAACAGAAACTGAGTATCTTTTATTTTAAATTATTAAGAGGATTCAAACATACTTAATGGTCGTTTATCTGTAGAAATATAAAAACAACTACATTTCCTTTCCCAATTTTTCCTTCCACAGCCTAAAGGGAGCCGATGCTGGCAATGGAATCAGAGTATTTGTACCAGATATCGGGATGTTCATTGCTAGCCTGACCATCTGGCTCATCTGTAGAAACATGGTTCAGAAACCAGTGGCAGAAGAAGCAGCACAGTACAACCTGGAGTTTGAAAATGAAGAATTGGTAAGCCTGCCTTCATGAATCTTCCTTTGATTTCTGAGTGCCTTGACTCTTAATAGGTGTGGAAGTATAATAGTAATTGCTAAGAATGCACAGTGCTTTATGCTTTACTGTGCCTGGCTTAAATTCACATAGTCCTGATGGGAAGGCTCTCTCATCTACACTTTGACCATTAGGAGAGAAGTGTAGGAGACATGAGTACCACCCTTCATGAGGCATTCATCCTCTTCATGGCCAGGACTTAACCCTTTTCACTCTTTCAAACTATCATCTAGTATTAGTTCAAATGGTTAACCTTTTAAGGTCATAGTATGGTCCCTTTGTATACATACCTTAGTTTTTGCAAAATATTTAGAAAAGTAGTAACACCTAGTATTTTTTAGGAGAAAAAAATAATTTTACCTTAAAGAGAGCTTTCAGGTCTATGTACCTTGCTTATTTATTTATGTGTTTTATTGTTGTTGTATTACATCCAGCTCCTTTTTCCTCTCCTCTGTCCCCTTCCCTACCCATTCACTCCCCTCCCAAAGTCAATCCCACTTGTTGTCCATGTCCATGGTTTTCCCATGCTGGTTCCTTGACTAAACTGCTCCCCTTCTTTGTCTCCTCTTCCCCTATGCCCACCAGCCCTGAAGGTCTATTCATTGTATTTACATATCTGATTCTGTTTTTGCTTGTTTGTTTGTTTTGTTCATTATTGTCCTGAAATGGGTGAGATCACATGGTATTTGTCATTCACTGACTGGCTTATTTCACTAAGCACAATACTTTCCAGTTCCATCCATGTTGTTGCAAAGGGTAGGAGTTCCTTCTTTCTTTTTGCTGTGTAGTATTCCATTGTGTAAATGTACCGAAGTTTTTTGATCCAATCATCCACTGATGGGCACATAGGCTGTTTTCAGCATGTGGCTATTGTAAATAGCGCTGCTATGAACATAGGGGTACATAGGTTCTTGTCAATTGGTTCTCTGGGTATAGTCCCAGTAGTGGAATCACTGGATCAAAAGGCAGTTCCTTTTTTAGTTTTTAAAGTAAACTCCATACTGTTTTCCATAGTGGCTGCACCAGCCTGCATTCCCACCAACAGTGCACCAAGGTTCCCTTTGACCCACATCCTCATCAACACTTGCTGTTTGTTGATTTGTTGATGATTGCCATTTTGACAGGTGTGAGGTGGTACCTTGTTGTGGTTTTAATTTGCATCTCTCTGATGGCTAGTGATGTTGAGCATTCTTTCATATGCCTTTGGGCTCTTTGTATGTATCCCTCAGTGAGTTGTCTGTTCAGATCTTTTGCCCATTTTTTTATTGGGCTGTCTGTCTCCCTGGTGTTGAGTTTAGTTCTTTATATATTTTGGAGATCAAACCCTTGTCTGTGGTATCATTGGCAAATATGTTTTCCTATACAGTTGGTTCCCTTTGAATTTTGCTGATGTTTTCTTTAGCTGAACAGAAACTTTTCAATTTGATATAGTCCCATTTTTTTATTTGTTCTTTGATTTCCTTTGCCCTTGGAGAAGTATCAGTAAACATATTTCTGCATAGGATATCTAAAATTTTACTGCCTATATTTTCCTCCAGGACCTTTAGTACCTTGCTTTTCAGAAAAGAGTTGTGTTAATTCAGCATGTTTTGGCCAAGTTATTTTAAAGTGGTCTGGAGAAAAACTTATATGCATTTATAAAAGTATAAGAATTTTTAAAAGTTAAGAAAAAGCTTAGTAAAGTGTGTGTTAATATTGAGCTATGCTTTTTATGGGGAATGATATCAGGAGTAGCTATCAAATTGGGAAACATGTCAAATATTACTACTTGGTAAATGGGAGCTTATCTGACAACTTGTCACACTGTCCCCAACCTGCTTTGGAACACTGCTATGTTCTAATAACTGTAATTAGTTAAGTGAGTTTAAGTGATGTTGATTTTAAAATGAATTGATTCAGTAATTGTAAATGAAATTTACAAAGGAAAAAGTTACCGAAGACTTACTTTGGACATTTAACACAAACTCAACTACCAAATATTTTTATTCATAAGCTTTGGCAAGAAACTAAACTTTGTAAAACTGAAGTTTTAGAACTTCTATTAAGAATAGTAACCACAAAGACATCAAAGGAGAATATTCTTAGTTACAGCAAATGACTTACATGCTTTACAACAAATGATTTACATGCTTTACAACTAAGTAGTAAATTGCCTTCTATACTTATAAAAACAAAACCATAAAGAGGATGTAATTCAGTAATGAATTATGAAACTAATGAAAACTAAAAATGCTATTATTACCTAAAATCCTATGGGTAAATGATATGCAATCACATTGCATATCAATATTTTGTTACTTTAAAGGCAAACATTAAAAAGGTACTCTGTATAAGAAATAATTAAATCAAGGTAGTAACTAACCACATCTTGCATTCAAGTTCACAATCTGTAAACTCATCATTGTCCTAAAAACAGATAAAACTATGAAAGTACTTTTTCTTTTTGTTGACTTTATAATTTTAAAACAGAAAAGTTAAATTTTAATATCTCCATTTACATTTGAATTTTTAATTATATTTACAGCTTTGAAAAGAATCGTTCCCCAAAATTGTCCAAGTTCAGTGAAAGCAAACCTATTAACTCAACCTCTCTAGTCTTAGGATTTTTTGTTATTGTTACTTACAAAAGCAAGCTTGCCTTTGAGAGATACTCATATTGTAGGTAAGGAGTAAAAGGATATTTATTGGAAATTGAGTCCACTCTGATGTCTGAGTGAGAAGCTACCTAATGGTGACTATGTGATGTTGAAAAAAATTTATTTATTCTTTCTCTTTCTGCAAAGTGGAAATAATAATAGCACCTATGTCACAGAGTTGTGCATACTGAATGAAATCTCAAATGAAAAACAGCAAGCACAGTGCCTTCTCCTTTGGGTTGCTTAACAAATGCTACTTGCCCCTGATTTTGTTCTTCCCCAATTTGAGAGGCAGTAGAACAATTTTTAAATTTCAAATTCAGGGTCAAATTTGAATATTAGAAAGTCAATGCCCTGGCCGGTAGCACAGTGGATAAGGCGCCGGCCTGCGAACCCAAAGGTTGCAGGTTTGATTCCCCAGACAGGGCACATAACAAGGCTGCAAACCAGGTCTCCAGTCAGGTCTGTGGCTGGAGGCAGATGAAAAGCAACCATACATCGATGTCTCCCCCTCTCTGCCTCTCTCCTTCCCCTCTTTCTAAAAATAATGAAATAAAATCTTTAAAAAAAAAAAGAAAGAAAGAAAGAAAGAAAGTTAGTTAGATGGTATATTTGAGGACAACACACTCCGAAAAAAAATATCCTTTCTCTACCATTCATAACAGACAACCATGAATAAATTACAAAGCTTCTTATAAAAAGAACTATTGTCTCCAAGGACAAATGGCCTTTTGCCACAGGACTAGGAAAATCTACATTGACCAACAGAAGGGTAAAATTAGGTTTTAGTTACATTTCTACAGCTGGTGAAGAGACACAAAGTTAGTACATAGGCTAATTCTAAAATCATGATTTCTTCCTGACTTGACTCAATTCTCCAAAATAAACTTAAGCTGCCTCTCTCCCACTAGAAATTTGTTTAAGTATCTGTACCCCATTAATCACATCATTTAGTAGTAATGAGAGATAGACACTCTATACATTACTTATTTTAGGCTTTGAAAATACTACTAAATATCATTATTATGAGGTTGATATCCTTTCAGTTAAATTTGTTTGGGCTTAATTTAGATATTAATTTGTATTTTCTTAGCATATTCTAGCCTACCAGGTAGCCTAATAGGACAGGCTAGTGTGTGAATCTGAGATAAATCTACAAAGAACATTTTTCTTACAATGTAAACAATTTGGTTGAGTCTGAAAAAAAATAGAAGTATGCAGCCAAAATAAGCAAAAGAATTTATTTTATTTTGAAGGCCCTAACATAGTTCCTGCTGCTTATAAATCTTGGTGTTTGTACTGTAGAGTATTTGGGTTTTGGAGGATCCTTTCAAAGAATGGTGTTTACTGGCATTGTTTCTTTTTTCATTTATCTCATTGGAGAAATGGCAAATTAATCCTGTGGTGCCTGGGAGAATTCCTTTTCAAATACAGCATTGTTTTAATGTAGCAATTAATCCCTGGCAAGTAACCTTGAATCTCCCCTAATCTTCATGGACTTGATGATGAACTCAAGTTTGCTGTTTTAAAGGGCACCACAAATCCAAGGATCCAAGGATCCCCGCTGAAGAAGCTAGCAACAGGTGGAGATTAACAGATGGTTGGGGACTGACTGACTCTAGTGTTTTACAAAAAGCAGACCTCAATAAGGGAACCAAATCCTCAAGTGCCATTAGAAGGTTTTCACCTGATATATCTGTGATCCTGTTGGTTTTTTCATTTTAATTCACAAGCAGATCTACGAATCATTACTGAAAGATTCCTATTCCTAAATCTTAAAAAAAAAAAAGGAGTTGTGTAGAAGAGAGTTACCTATGCAATGAAACATTTTGTAATTTCACCAAACTGATATTAGTCTTGTATATTTCTATACTACTAACTTTATCTAGCTTTTTAATGACTTTTTTGAGACAAATAGTATTTTAATATATTTTAAATTAAACTTACAATAAATTAAATGTTTATTTAAATAAGAATTTGAGTTATGACTTGGTCTGCATAAAGAAGCACCTTCTGAAGAGCCTGACAGGTATGAAGGATGAAAAGAATACTCCAGGATAAATCATCCACCATCTGAAAAAGCTTCAAGAATGCAACATTTAGGACTTGCTAATATTACTTGGAAATTCATCCTATACCTCAAAAATTGCACCATCCTTTCTAATACTTAACATCATTTAAGCAACTGTGACACCTGCATTCTACCCCATCGATAACCAACTGGGCTGTGCTTCAAGTGTCAGCTCTAAAGTTCAAGTTACTAATTTTTTCAAGAAACAAAATATGGAAGATATCAACCTTCTTATTGTCACCTTTTAAGCCGTCAGTCAGCAATTTCTCTATTCTTAGAAATCCAAGAGAGTAAAAAGTCACCCATTTGAAATTTTCTGGATTCTGTTTTTTCAAGCACACAGACGTCATCATCTGAAACATGGAACCATTCACAATGATAAGAAGCTGGACGACTGCTCAGTTACCCTGCAAACCTTGTACTTCATTATTTTGCTGCCCCTGCCAATCACTCTCAGACACTGGTCAAGAACTTACCGGCATATGTCCTCAAAATGCAGCACATTTCATCTGCTTTCTTTGGGTTAAACCTATTCACAATTTTGGTATATTTTTAATTCTAGTGATTTTAGTCATAAATTTAAATAAAGGAAAGTTTTTACTTGGAAGAAATCATTGGCCTACTATGTTCAAGAAACCTTCAGTATTATATTATGGGGGTCAGTATGAGTATTTATTACAGCTACTAGTTAGGTTTAGGCCTATGGCTAACTTTATCCTTCCACAATGTCTTCCAGCTATACCTCACTGGTCACAAGGTGAGAGGGCATGGATTCCTACTTATTCTTTCTTCTCATAAGGCATACTTGGGGAGCATACTCATGTGATAGACAGTCAAAGACATCATTGTCACATAGAAAGGCAGGGATGTTATTATTAATGTTATTAGCAGTACCAATAGTAGTAGTATCAATTTTATTTTATTTATTTAAAGGTTTTATTTATTATTTCCAGAGAGAGGGGAATGGGGAGAGTCAGAGAGGAAGAGAAACATCAATGTATGGTTGCCTTTCACCTGCCTCCAGCCATGGACCTGGCTGGAGACCCGGCTTGCAACCTGGTTATGTGCCCTGGCTGGGGAATTGAACCAGCCACCTTTGGTTTCGCAGGCTGGTACCTTATCCACTGTGCTACCAGTCAGAGCCTCAATTTTATTGTTAAATTACAGTTTACATTCAACACTAGTTTGTATTAATTTCAGGTATAGAGTATAGTGGTTAGGTAATCACATACTCCATACACTGATCCCCACCCAGGATATTTCAAGTACCCACTTGACACCATACTGGTTATTATTTATGCTGTACTTTATAGCCCCATGATTATTTTGTGATGACCAGTTAGTATTTTTTAATCCCATCACCTTTTTCACCTGATCCCTAACCTCCCACCTCTCTGGCAACCCCTATCAGTCTGTTCTTTGTATCTATGCATCTTTTTTTTTTTTTTAATATAATTTTATGGTTGTTATATTACATCATCCCCTTTTTTCTGCATCTTTGTTTGTTTGTTTGTTTATTTGTTTTATTCTTTATAGTGAAATCATATGGTATTTATCTTTCTCTGTCTGGCTTACTTCACTTAGCACCATACCCTCTAGGTCTATTCATGTTCCCCAAAATAGTATTTTTTTCATTTTTATGGCCAAATCATGTTCTATAGCATGTACTATGTATCACCACATTTTTTATTCACTCATCTATTGATGGGTACTTGGGTTACTTCCATATTTTAGCTATTATAAATAACACTGCAATTAACACATGGGTGCATATATTATTTTGGATTAATGTTTTGGTGTTTCTTTGGCTATATAGGGTGCAGGCAATAAAGTGGCAAAATTTTAGTAAAATAAACAACATGCCACAGAAGTGTTATATTTTGAAAAAAATTTATTCTTATATGTAAATACAAAAATATATTCATTATTTTTTTAATTGTTCAAAAAAGTCTCCATTTGCTGCAATTATAGACTCAATTCAACTTCAGGATCTTGAGCACATTTTAATGAACTTTTCTTTATCCATGGACATCATCATGTTTTCAATCTTAGCTTTAACAGCCTTTTTATTGTTTATTAACTTCTCTCTCACAAATGCTGCATACATAATAGTCAAAAGGATTTGCATCTGGTGAACTAGGAGGCCAGATTTCCTTTGACCAAAATTCAGGAACATTGACACTGAGAAATTCTTGCAACTTTTTGGCATCATGTGTTGGTGCACCACCTTGTTGGAAGATAAAATGATGTCCATTTGCAACTTGCTTCATCCACCATACAACTAGTTCTCTCAAAACATCAAGTTAAACATCCTGTATCTTCATTGATGATCTCCTAGATTCTGTATACAATATCTGAACTTGTGCAATCCTTGCATACCTTGTGCATTTTCCCTATTGGTGTGGTAACATCAGGATCAGCATCATACACCTCCTTCACATTGTAAATTGTACGTAAAGGGATATACTTAAAGGGATTTTATTGAAATCCGCAATTTCCTTAGCAGTTGGCCCTGCATACAATCCAGAAATTATGGTTGCTCTAACATTGTATTCCTTCAACATAGTGGTTGCTCTCAGAATTTAATATTTTATATCAGAAACAATGATGTTAAATCATAACCTTAGAAACATAGTTTTGCAAAACTAATAAGAAGCATGTGAAGTAAAATGCAACATTATTGCCAATTGATTGCACATACCTGTATACTCAGAAATGGAATTACTAAATGAAAACCCAGTTTCATTTTTAATTTTTTGAGGAAACTCTATACTGTTATCCGCAGTGGCTGCACCAATCCGCATTCCCACCAATAGTGGGAATTTTCCCCTTACCCAACAGTCTCACCAACACTTGTTGCTTGTTAATATATTGATGATAGCCATTCTAGCAGGTGTGAAGTGATATCTTATTCTGGTTTTAATCTTTCTCTTGTGATTAGTGATGTTGAGCATCTTTTCTTATGCCTGTTGGCCATTGTATCTCCTTTTTGGAGAAGTATCTATTTAGGTTCTCTGTCCACTGTTGCATTGGATTTATTTATTTGTTTATTTGTTTGGTGTTGAGGGTTCTGAGTTCTCCATAAATTTTGGATATAAAACCCTTATCAGGTACATCATTGTAAATATCTCATTCCATTCAGCACATTGTCTTTTCATTCTTTTGATAGCTGAAATTCCTCTTTGAAAGTTTTTTAATTTGATGTAGTTATATTTTTTATTTTCTTATTTGTTTCCCTTTGCCCAAAGAGCTATATTAGAAAAAAATAGGCTGTCCAGGGGAATCAAATATGGCGACAGAGTAGAGAGCAGTGCTGATGGTGTTCTCTAGTACCAGAGCGGCTGGAGGACAGGATAGGGAGTGCAAGACATCTTCAGGTCCCTAAGAATTGGAGCGGTCAGCATCTGGACTCAGGGGAGCACAGCCCAGAGGCAGTGGAGACCTGCAGGAGAGCAGCCCACAGGTCCAGCATACAACCAGAAAGCCCAAATAAAGGACACACCAAGAACAAAATAAGAAAATCTGGGAGACTGCAACATTGAACTCCACAAATCTCCTAACACAGAAGGATGTTCTACTAAGACAAGGAAGCAGATGAATCCAAGGAAAAAACAAAAAAAAATAAAAAGCAAGCAAGAACAGACACCCAAAATGGGGGAAAAAAGAATCAGCCCATCACCAAAAGGAAAGGAAGAATCCCCAGAAAGAACACAAAATGAAACAGAGGCACAGGAAATATCAGATAAGGAATTCAAAAGAATGATGATAGAGAAGCTCAATGAGCTCAGCCACATCAAAGAAAACTATAAACAACTCCAGGAGAACTACAAAGAACTCCAGGAAAGTTATAAGGAACTTACTGAGAGCGACAACAGCATGAAAAAGGACATAGAAACTATCAATAAGTGCCAGGAGGAAATGAAGAATACAATTTCTGAATTAAAGAATACAGTAGAAAGAATCAACAGTAGGCTAGAGGAAGCAGAGGACCAGATCAGCGAGTTGGAGGATAATGCAGATAAAAACTCCAAAATGGTACAAGAGAATAAAAAAAAGGTTGAACAAGATTGAAGAGGGTTTAAGAGAGCCGCAGGAAAACAAGAAACATAACAACATTCATATCATAGCAATACCAGAAGGAGAAGAGAAACAAGGAATGGAAAACCTGTTCAAAAAAGTCATGACTGAAAACGTACCTAACATGATGAGTGAAAACATTAATCAAGTTCAGGAAACACAGAGGGTCCCAAAGAACATCAATCTAAACAGACCAATACCAAGGCACATTATTATTAAAATGGCTAATTTCAAAGACAAAGAAAGAATCCTAAAAGTATCAAGAGAGAAACAACAAATAATATATAAAGGGGCTCCAATAAGGCTATCAAGTGATTATTCAACAGAAACAATTCAAGCCAGAGGGGAATAGTAAAAAGTATTTGAAGTCATGGTAAACAAAGGCCTGCAACCAAGAATACTCTACCAAGCAAGGCTCTCATTCAAGATAGAAGGAGAAATAAGGAGTTTCCCAGACAAAAAAAGACTAAAAGAATACATCTCTACCAAACCAGCATTGCAAGAATGCTAAAGGGTCTGCTATAAAAATAAATAAATAAATAAAATGAAGAAACAGAGAAAGCCGAAGAGGAATACTGACACAAAGGGAGAAAATGGCAATGAATAGGTATCAATCAATAATAATCTTAAATGTAAATGGATTAAATGCACCAATCAAAAGACATAGGGTAGCCAAATGGATAAGACAATATGACCCACATATATGCTGTCTTCAAGACACCCACCTCAGAACAAAAGATTGACACAGATTGAGAGTGAAGGGATGGAAAACTATATATCAAGCAAATGGACATGAAAAAAAAAGCTGGAGTAGCAATACTGATTTCAGACAAAATAGACTTTACAATGAAGGCCATAAAAAGGAACAAAGATGGACATTTCATAATACTTAAGGGAACAATCTATCAAGAAGAAATAACTCTGATAAACATATATACACCCAACATAGGAGCTCCAAAATATATAAGGAAAATCTTGGAAGACTTTAAGAAAGACATAGACAGCAACACACTAATAGTAGGGGATTTTAATACCCCACTATCAATAATGGACAGATCTTCCAAACAAAAAATCCCCAGAGATGTTGTGGCATTGAACAACACTCTAGAGGAAACGGACCTAACTGATGGATACAGAGTCTTTTACCCCAAAGAAGCAAAATACACATTCTTTTCAAATGCACATGGATTATTCTCTAACATAGACCACATGGTATGTCACAAGACAAGCCTCCGCAAATATAGGAAAATTGAAATCATACAAAGCATCTTCTCAGATCACAATGGCTTGAAACTAGAAACCAATCTCAAGGGAAAAAAAACAAAAATTCTCTAAGTCATGAAGACTGAGCAACATGCTTTTAAGCAATTAATGGGTTAACAATGAGATCAAAGATGAAATCAAAAAAGGTTCTGGAAACAAATGACAATGAACACACAGCAGCCCAAAACCTATGGAATACAGTAAAGGCAGTGCTCAGAGGGAAATTGATAGCAATACAGGCCTTACTAAAAGGGTCACAAGAAGTTTATAAAACAACCTAACCATAAAGCTGCAAGAACTAGAGGAGCAACAACAAACAAAGCCCAGAGCAAGTAGAAGGAAGGAAATCATCAAGATCAGAGCAGAACTAAATAACTCAGAGATTCAAACTACAGTTTGAAGAATCGACAGGATCAGGAGCTGGTTCTTTGAAAAAATAAACAAAATTAACAAGCCTTTATCCAGACTCATCAAGAAAAAGAGATCATATGCTATTTGTCCTTCACTGACTGGCTTATTTTAATAAGCATAATACTCTCCAGTTCCATCCATGTTGTTGCAAAGGGTACGAGTTCGTTCTTTCTCTCTGCTATATAGAATTCCATTGTGTAAATGTACCAAAGTTTTTTGATCCAATCATCCACTGATGGGCACTTAGGCTGTTTCCAGCACTTGGCTATTGTAAATAATGCTGCTATGAACATAGGTGTACAGGGTCAATAATGAACAAAACTAACAACAAGCAAAACAGAACAAAATATATGAATACAGTTAATAGGCCTTCAGTGGTCATGGGAAAGTGGTTGGGGGGAGGGGGGAGGCAGAGGTAGGGAAGGGGAGCAGCTTAGACAAGAACATAGTATAAAGGAACCATGGACATGGACAACAGGTGGGATTGACATTGGGGGGGATGGGTGGTTGGGGATGGGGATACAGGGGAGCAAAAAGGTGATGGATGTAGTACAACAACAATAAAAAAAAAGAAATAAAGAAAAAGAGAGAGAGGACCCAAATAAACAGAATCAGAATGGACAGAGGAGAAATCACAACTGATACCTCAGAAATACAAAAGTTTGTAAGATATTATTACAAAAAATTATATGACAAAAAATATGGCAACCTGGATGACATGGACATATTTCTGGAAATGTATAATCTACCAAAACTGAACCCAGAAGATGCAGAAAGCCTGAATAGGCCAATAACAACTAGTGAAATTGAAGAAGTAATCCAAAATCTCCCAAAGCACCAAAGCCCTGGACCAGATGGCTACACAGGTGAATTTTACTGAACATTTAAAGAAAAACTAACTCCTATCCTTCTCAACCTATATCAAAAAATACAGGAAGATGGACGACTCCCAAACTCTTTCTCTGAGGCCAATATTATTCTAATCCCAAAACCAGGGTGAAACACAACTAAGAACGAATGCTACAGGCCAATATCTCTGATGAACATAGATGCTAAAATTCTAAACAAAATTTTGGCCAATCGAATTCAGCAGTATATTACAAAGATCATAAACCATGATCAAGTGGGTTCCATCCCAGGGATGCAGAAATGGTACAACATTCGTAAATCAATAAATAAAATACACCACATCAACAAATTAAAGATAAAAACCATATGATCATATCAATAGATGCTGAAAAAGCATTTGATAAAGTACAGCAACCATTTATGACAAAAACCCTCAGCAAAATGGGAATAGAGGGAGCATACCTTAACATCATAAAGGCCATCTATGAGAAACCTGAAGCCAACATCATACTTAATGGACAAAAACTGAAAGCTTTCCCCCTAAGATCAGGAACGAGACAAGGCTGTCCACTTTCTCTACTTCTATTCAACATTGTCTTGGAAGTTCTAGCTATAGCCATCAGAGAAGAAAAAGGAATCAAAGGTATCCAAATTGGAAAGGAGGAAGTCAAACT
>PVIW01012679.1:0-30888 GCA_004026585.1 Noctilio leporinus
CCATCCCCCAGGCCAGGGTGATGCTTCCTTTGTTATGAGAACCCTGAGCAACTAGCTGTGTGAGACACTGGGTGTATTTGGGATAGATGGACCCCTCTTCTGAGGTTTCCCTTGGGTGATGGGCTTTTTGTTAATGTTCAACATTCTGTTGGTTACATTGTGTCAAGCAAAACAAAATAAACAGTTCTCAGGTTTCAAAAAAAAAAAAAAAAAAAACAAAGGCAAAAGGAAAAGAACAAAATCAATAAAGTGTACCACCTGGAACCTGAGAAACAAGGAAGCCAACACCAGAGAAAAGTGAGGGGTATCTTCCAGATGACAGTGAAGGATTCCAGAACATACATGGAGGTCAGGCAGTTCACACTGGAATAAATCAGAAGGTTCTAGAACAGCTTTCTTCAAGGAGGTGAAATTGATAGAATCCTTAATGTATTTCTACAACTTGGAGAGAACTGTGGGTTGACTTAGTCATAAACACGTAAAAAAATAAGCCCTCCCTTTAAAAAGTTATTAAACCTAAGAAAACAAAACTTTTGTTCAGAAAAGGGAAACATTTAAAAATTAAAACCTCTGCTTTACAAAAGATATGTTTAAGAGAATGAGAGGAGGACAAGCCATAGAATGGGAGAGAAATATTTATAAAAGACATCTGATCTGGTAAAGAACTGTTTATCTGATGAATGATTGTTATCCAAAGTATACAAAAAAATTCTTAAACTCAACAATAAGCAAATGAACCACCCCACTGAAAAAATGAGCAAAATATCTGGACATCCCACCAAAGATGATATATAAATGTCAAATAAGCATTTAAAAATGCTCAATACCATGTGTCATTAGAGAACAGCAAACTACAACAATGAGATACTGTAACTGAATGTAGGTCTGGCTGCCCACCACTCCAAAAACCAATCAATACTTGAAAGGCAGGTGATGATGTAACAGAAGATGGTTTTAGTCAGGTGCCAACAACCTGAGGGACTCTTGTCTCAAAGCCCATATTCCCATCTCAGCTCAGGCAGGGTTTTTTTGTTTTTGTTTTGTTTTTGTTTTTGTTTTTTGTCTTTTTTGTTTTGTTTTGTTTTTTTAGAAGGGAGAGGGAAAAGGAGAACAAAGAGATCAGGGGAAGAGGCTGCGAACAAGTAGGCAGTGTCCTTGCTGTTTCTGATATGGAGCTTGCACTTATTTATTGATTTATTCATTTAAAAAGATTTTATTTATTATTTCCAGAGAGGGGAAGGAAGAAGGACAGAGAGGGAGAGAAACATCGATGCATGGTTGCCTTTCACCTGTCTCCAGCTATGGACCTGGCTGGAGACCTACCTGGTTTGCAACCTTGTTATGTGCCCTGGCTGAGAATCGAACCAGGGACCTTTGGGTTCACAGACTGGCACCTTATCCACTGAGCCACAAGCCAGGGCAAATCTTTTATTTTTTAAGTATACTTTGTTGGTTATGCTGTTACAGCTGTCCCAATTTTTTTTCCCTTTGCTCCCCTCCACCCAGTTACCACCCTACCCTCCAATAATCGCACCCCACCCCTTTAGTTCATGCCCATGGGTCATGCATGTAAGTTCTTTGGCTTCACCCTTTCCTGTACTATTCTTAACATCCCCGTGTTTATTTTGTACCTTTCAATTATGCTTCTTAATCCCTGTACCATTTCCCCTTTTCTCCCCCTTCATCCTCCCAGCTGATAACCCTCTAAATGATCCCCTTACCTATGATTCTGTTCCTCTTCTGGTTGTTTTGCTTTTTTTCATTTTTGTTTTTATTTTTTACATTCAGTTGTTGATAGTTGTGAGTTTGTTGTCATTTTATTGTTCATAGTTTTGATCTTCTTTTTCTTATATAAGTCCCTTTAACATTTCTTATAATAATGTCTTCGTGCTGATGAACTCCTTTAGCTTTACCTTGTCTAGGAAGTACTTTATCTGCCCTTCCATTCTGAATGATAGCTTTGCTGGATAGCATAATCTTGGTTGCAGGTCCTTGCTTTTCATCACTCTGAATATTTCTTGCCAGGCCTTTCTTGCCTGCAAAGTTTCTTTTGAGAAATTAGCTGATAGTCTTATAGGAACCCCTTTGTAGGTAACTCTCTTCTTTTCTCTTGCTGCTTTTAAGATTCTCTCTTTATCTTTAATCTTTGGCATTTTAATTATGATGTGTCTTGGTATGGTCCTCTTTGGGTCCAACTTGTCTGGGACTCCCTGTGCTTCCTGGACTTGTACGTCTATTTCCTTTGCCAAATTAGGAAACTTTTCTTTCATTATTTTTTCAAATAAGTTTTCAATTTCTTGCTCTTCTTCTTTTCCATCTGGTATCTCTATGATTTGGATGTTGGCATGTTTAAAGTCCCAGAGATTCCTAAGCCTTTCCTCATTTTTTTTCAATTCTTCTTTCTTCTTTCTGTTTCAGGTGAATGTTTGTTTCTTTCTTTTGATCCAAATTGTTGATTTGAGTCCCAGTTTCCTTCTTGTGGCTGTTGGTTCCTGTATTTTTCTTTATTTCATTTTGTATAACCTTCATTTGTTCCTTTGTTTTGTGGCTGTACTCAATCACTTCTCTGAGCATCCTTATCACCAGTGTTTTGAACTCTGCATCTGATAGGTTGGTTACCTCCTTTTCACTTAGTTCTTTTTCTAGGATTTTCATCTGTACTTACATTTGGGCCATATTTCTTTGTCTCCTCAATTTGACAGCTTCTCTGTGTTTGCTCCTGTGTCTTAGTTAGAGCTGTTGCCCCTGCTACATTGTAACAGACAGAGTCTTAGGTATTTGGCAGTGCTGGTCCACCCGGTTCACTGCCTTGTGATGCAGTATGTAGGGGAGGGGTCAGAGAAGAAATAATGGCACTTGCTTGGCACTCACCTCTTTACCAGTCACTTCGTCCACTTCCCACATGCAACTGATGCCCCTCTAGCTGTTGCCCTAGCAATGGTTCACAGAATGGGTGGGTTTGTGTGAATTCTAGGACTGTGGAGGCCCTCTAAATAAACTCTCCTGAGAGATGGGCAGCTTCTGCCGCTGCCCCGGCACCCACTGACTTTCACAGCTAGACGCTATGAGGCTTTATTTTCCCGGTGCTGGAACCATGAGCTGCGCGGTCTAGCATGGGGCTTGGATTGCTTCCCAGGTGTCCCTCCCAGCTTTCATCCACCACATGTGAATGTAGACCCACTTATTCTGCTGACACAGCCGCTGCCTTGCCACCACTGCACCACATCATCTCCACCAGGCCCCCCGGCTCTGCCCCTCCTACCCATCTAGATGAATATTTCTTCTTAATTCCTTGGTTGTTGGACTTCCATACAGTTTGATTTTCTGGCAGTTCTGGTTGTTTTCTGTTTTGAGGTAGATGTAATCCTTCTTATGGTTGTGCGAGGAGGCAGTGTGTCTACCTACGCCTCCAGGTTGGCTGGAAGTCCCCAGCAGGGACTTTGTACCAGGAGAAACAAAGAAAACAAAGACATCAGGGGGAGAGACTGTGGACATGCAGGCAGGGTCCTGGCTGGTCCTGATATGGATCTTTAATGTCACCATCCTGGAGCTAGTCAGTGCCAGCCAAATTTCTACAGGTGGGTAATCTGCATCACCTATAGTCATGGTCAAGGCGGTTTCTTGTAGAAGCAGAAACTTGAACTGTTGGCACTTGCAATATGCTTATAGAGAAACTCTCAGTGGGCAAGTTCTTTCTATCAGTCCATCGTATTCTAATTCAATTTCACAGTAAGTCAGAATAGTATAAAGTGTTTATTCTGTTACACTACCACCACACACCTATTAAAATGGCTAAAATCCAAAACACCAACGACACTAAATGCTGGTAGGGATGTCGAGTAACAGTAACTTTCCTTCATTGCTGGTAGTACAGCCAACTCTGGGAGACAGCTTCTTAACAAAGCTAAACATAAGTCTTATCATTATGACCCAGAAAGTGTATTTCTGGTATGTACCCAAATGAGTTGAAAACATATCCACACAAAAACCTGCACATGAATGTTTATAGCAGCTTTATTCATAACTACCTAAAACTTGGAGGCAACCAATATGCCTTCAATAGGTGACTGGATAAACAAATTGTAGTATACCTATATGAGTAAAAGAAATGTGCTATCAAGCCATGAAAAGACATGGTAGAAACTTAAATGCATATTGCTAAGTGAAAGAAGCTAGTCTGAAAAGGCTGTATGATTCCAACTACATAACATTCTGAAAAAGCAAAAACTACAGAGACAGTTAAAAGATCAGTGGTTCCCAAGAGCTATGTCGAGGGAGGGAGGGAGGAATAGGGGGAACACGGGATTTTTAAAGCTGTGAAACTATGTTGTATGATACTGCAGTGGCAGATCCATGACACTTTACATCTGTCAGTGCCCATAAAATATACACACAGAATGAGCCCTCATGTAAAATATGGACTTTAGTTAATAATAGTGCATCCATATTGGTATATTAATTGTAACGAGTGTACCACGCTAAGGCTAGATGTTAATCATAAGGAGACCGAGTAGACCGGGCTATATATGTACTTTCTACTCAATTGTTCTGTAAACCTTAAAATGCTTTAAATATATATAATCTGGCCCTGGCTGATGTGGCTCAGTGAATAAGGTGCTGGCCTGCGAACCCAAAGGTCGCTGGTCCAATTCCCAGCCAGGGCACATAACCAGGTTGCAAGCCAGGTCTCCAGCCAGGTCTATGGCTGGAGGCAGGTGAAAGGCAACCATACATTGATGTTTCTCTCCCTTTCTTCCTCCCTCCCTGCCCTTCTCTCTGGAAAATAATGAATAAAGTCTTTAATTAGAAAGATTTTTTAGATTTCTCGGAGCTTCTTCCCACAGTGCTTCTTTCTTTCTGTCCGATTCTCCGACTCGTCTCACAGCATGGCCCCCAAATGCCAGGCTTTGCTCCCACCTCAAGTGAAGAAACCAAGACCTCCTCCTGTCCCCAAGCTGGAGAAGAGGTCAGCCTCCCAGGACTTGCGAAAGGAAGAAAAATAACAGCAAGAAGCAATTGAACGTATTGATGAAGTACAAAATGAAATAGACAGACTTAATGAACAAGCCAGTGAGGAGATTTTGAAAGTAGAACAGAAATATAACAAACTCCACCAACCATTTTTTCAGAAGAGGTCGGAATTGATCGCCAAAATCCCAAATTTTGGGGTAACAACATTTGTCAACCATCCACAAGTGTCTGCACTGCTTGGGGAAGAGGATGAAGAGGCGCTCCATTATTTGACAAGAGCTGAAGTGACAGAATCTGAAGACAGTAAATCAGGTTACAGAATAGATTTTTATTTTGATAAAAATCCTTACTTCAAAAATAAAGTTCTCTCCAAAGAATTTCATCTGAATGAGAGTGGTGATCCATCTTCAAAGTCCACTGAAATCAAATGGAAATCTGGAAAGGATTTGACAAAATGTTCAAGTCAAACGCAGAATAAAGCTGGCAGGAAGAGGCAGCACGAGGAACCAGAGAGCTTTTTTACCTGGTTTACTGACCATTCTGATGCAGGTGAAGATGAGTTAGGAGAAGTCATCAAAGGTGATATTTGGCCAAATCCATTACAGTACTAACTTGGTCCCTGATATGAATGATGAAGAAGGGGAAGGAGAAGGAGAAGAAGATGATGATGATGATGAAGGGTTGGAAGATGTGATGAAGAAGCGGATGAGGATGAAGGGGAAGAAGATGAGGATGATGATGAGGGGGAGGAAGGAGAGGAAGATGAAGGAGAAGATGACTAATGGAACACTGATGGATTCCAACCTTCTTTTTTAATGTTCTCCAGTCCCTGGGAGCAAGTTGTAGTCTTTTCCCCCGCTTCTTGTGCTCAGTCTCCCTGTTTTTGAGGTCTCTTTTCTCCTTTACACCATGGTTCTCACCTTATTTGGAGGGGAGGGATGTACCTTGAACAGAATGCAGTGGGAAAAGAATCTCAGCCCCCCCCTATTCCGAATTCATTTTTATCCCTTCCCACTTCGACAAAAACTATGGAATCAACACCATCGTGCTCTGTGGGAAAAAAAGAAGAACCTTCTGGTTCCTTAGCTCTGCTGGAAGCTGGAGAGTGCTAGGCCCCTGTGTAGTAGTGCATAGAATTCTTGCTTTTTTCCTGCTTTCTTTGTATATTGGGCTCAGAGATGACACTGTGTCTCTACGTGAATATGGACAGCATTTACCAACATGTATCTGTCTACTTTTTCTTGTTTAAAAAAAGAGAAAAAAAAACTTAAAAAAAGGGGATTTATAGAAGGTCGGCAAAGGGTGGGTTTGAGATGTTTGGGTGGGTTAAGTGGGCATTTTGACAACATGGCTTCCCCTTTGGCATGTTGAATTGTGATGTTAAATGGACATCCTTTCAATTTAAGATGACACTTTTAAAATAAAATTCTCTCCTAATGATAGTTGAGCCCTGCCACTCAGTGGGAGAATCAGCAGAACCTGTGGGATCTTTCTCAGAATTGACATTTCTTTATTGTAATTTTGTTCCTGTTTATTTTTAAATTTTCTTTTTTGTTTCACTGGAAAGGAAAGATGCTCAGTTTTAAACGTTAAAAGTGTACAAGTTGCTTTGTTACAATAAAACTAAGAAAAAAGTTTTTAAAATAATAAATAAAGTATATTACGGAAAATGGAAAAAAAGAAAGAAATCATAGTATTTCACATGAAGCAGTAAACAATGTTTCCAAAAGGTGTATGTGCACTACTAACATGACCAACATTACCGATGTTGTGATGCAAGTGTATTGGGAGGGTGGGAAATAGCGGGGAGGGGCACATGTAAGGAAGTTAACTCTCATCTTCCAAAGTGGGCTGTTGCTCAATAAAACCTAAACCTGGAAAGAATCAGTGTAAGTATATCATGTAAGACACACGGCGGTGAAAATTACTAAGAGAGGTAAAATGATTATCTTTAAGAAGTAGGAAAACCATGTTTCTTGATTGGAAGCTGTGGGCATGTTTAACTGGAATAAACATTAAAACTACATTTACAAAAAGGAAGTGAGATAACAATAAGAACGGGAGCCAGATGGCAGGAGGCAGAGTACAGACAGAAGGGCAACTGCACTCCATCAGGAGGCTTTGCTGCGCAGCGGCCTGAGAACTAGAGGGGCCCCGAGCCTGCCAGCTGTGCCCTGTGGATGGTCCTGAGAAAAGAACGAGGACAGGAAGGGAGGGGAATGTTGAAGAAACAATGTCCCTCCAAATGCAGGGGAGGGGCTGGCCTCAAGAGAAGGGACTGCACATGTGGAACAAGTGAGTGAGGAGCTAGATGGGTCTGGGTTTTCATGGTGGGAGGCAGTGGGGACTCGACCCGATTTGTGTTCTCTCAGTTAGGGGGGAGCCACAGTTTGGGGAGAGGGCAGAAGGTGGGAAAAGGGTGATCCAACATCTTGCCATGCAGAGTTGAGTGCATAGATCAGCAGCATAGGCACCACCTGGGAGTGGTTAGGCTCAGGCCTCCCCAATATCCCTAGGAGATTCACACACAAATAAAGTTTGAGGAGCCCTGCTTAAAGAGAGTAAGAAAAAGGCAACTCACTGGCAGGCATAGTGGGGTTGTGGGGCAGCAGTGAGTGCCCCTGTGAGACCATTGAATCAGAGGGGGACTGCAAGCCTGTGGGGGTGCTCAGAGAAGTGCTGCCTTGCTCAGTGTAAGCAGTGGGCAGGCAATGGCTGATGTCTTGCCAGGCAGGTACTGCAACAGAAGAGGTGGGCCATGAGAGGGGTTCTCCAGGGAGTAGCTACGGTAATGGTGGGCAGAGCCCAGGAGGCTTAAGGTGGACGGTAGTGGCAGAAGGGGGCTGAGGAGCAGTAAGAAAGTGATGGGGTCCTGACCAGTGTGGCTCAGTTGCTTGGGTGTAGCCCTGCTGCCAATTTAATTCCTGGTCAGGGCACATGCCAGGTTGCAGGTCCTGTTCCTGGTCACGGTGTGTTCAAGAAGCAATTGATCAATGTTTCTGCCCCACATTGATATTTCTCTCCCTCTCTTTCTCCTTCCCTTCCCCTCTCTCTGAAAATAAGTAAATAAAATCTTTTTAAGAAAGAAAGAAAAGAAAAGAAAGAAGCAACGGGGGTGTAAATCAGTGGTCTCCATGAGGTCAAAAAGCTGTTGCATATGGGGAGCAGTGCAAGTGAAGGGGACCATAGAGCGGGAACAAAAAAAATTGAGATCTGAGAGCGGTGAGATGTGAGGTAGTTGCAGGTCTGAGTATGAGCCTGGGAGCAGAGGTCAGGGAGCTGAGAGGCCTTCTGCAGGTTGCCTGAGATCAACTGTGTCCTTCCCCCTGGGTGTGTGGCCAGGCATCAGGATTTTTTAAAGCTACATGATATTGCTCTCGCTGGTGGCTCAGTGGATAGGTGCTGTCCTGTGAACCCAAACGTCTCTGGTTCAATTCCCAGCCAGGGCACATAACCAGGTTGCAAGCCAGGTCTCCAGCCAGGTCCTTAGCTGGAGGTAGGTGAAAGGTAACCATACATTGATGTTTCTCTCCCTCTCTACCTCTCTCCTTTCCCCTCTCTCTAAAAATAATAAATAAAATCTTTTTTAAAAAATGGCTACATGATAATGTGCAGCAGAGTTTGAGAACCATGATTGAAGACAGAGAACCAGGATTTGAGAGAGAGAGAGACAAACAGGGGAGCAACAAGAAGGTACCCTAGTGGTAGCATAGCCAGGGGAATCTGACCAGAAAAAGTGGGTAAGGCCGCGTGTCCCCGTGTCCAGGGTTGGAGGTGAGCAGATAAGGATACTATGGTCTTATCCTGTTGATTATAAAGTAAACAGGGTGAACGGGAGAGAGACAGAGACCGAGAGATTTAGAAAGACCTCTTCGCCCAGCAGGCCGATCGTCCGTCCTGCACTGAGGTGAAGTGACCACTAGAGGGAGTGCTGCGCACACAGATGCCTGACTGGCGCCAGCTGAGCACAGGATGTGAAGTTCTCAACTTTTTCTGACAGCTTCTGTGTTCAAAGTTCAGATTTCGCAGCCGCACACCCTGAGTTTAACTCCAGGTCCCACTAGATCCAAAGTCCTGTGACCTTGGCCAGTTTACCCGACCACTCTCAGTTTCATCAGCGGTCAAATGGGTAGTCCCTGCCTTTTTGAGGTTGCTGGGAAGACAAGCCAGGCCAACTTGTGAACCACAGTGGGTAACGGCTGACTGACTGACTGTCGGTGGTGGAGCAAGCAGGCTTTGTCACCATCTCTACATCTCTGCTCCTCCTGCACCCCCTCCGCCCAGTGCTGCCCAGGCAGATCCACGGTAAGAAATGGAGGTCAACATTCTTGGTTAGGGGAGAGAGCAGAGGCTGGGATGGGAGTGGCCTCCACGCCTAGGCTTCTGGCTGTCGCTCTTGTCTTGTAGCAAACTTCACCTGTAGCTCCTACCTGGCCATGGTCTCACCCTTCTGGCTGCAGGCCTTCACCCAAGGGACCAGCAGCTGCCCTCACCTGGCAAGCATGGAGCAATGTCACTGCCTGGTGCTCAGGGGCTTAGAACAGGTGCTTCTTCCCAGCCTTTCTCCTAACTGCCCTCCACCTCCCACCAGACCGTCAAGGGCTGACCCATCAGGACACACCCAGTGGTGTCTCCATTTCCAGGTCTGCAGATGCCTCCACCCAACCCCACTAGCCTCCAGGTTGTGGGCCTCTGCCTATCCTTGATCTCACAGAGTGTATAAGCAGCTCTGGATCTGCAGGAATTATTTGCCAGTATTTTAAAAATCAGGGCATTACATCTGAAGATCCAGATTTTCGAACTTCTCTTGAAAAACTGGAAGATCTGAACACCTGAGTCCACACTCCTACATGACAACAGTGGGCCACAGTGGAGGGAAAGCCACCAGTTAAATGGGCCAGGGATCTCCTGCTTACCACTGTCTCTGCCCAAGCCATGTCCCCCATTCACAGTCTCTCCTTGGCCCCTATGAGGATCTCAGTCTGCAGCCCTGTGAAGGGACAGTTGCAAGAACTATGCCTAAGAGGATTCATGTAAGCATTTCCACATTGCAGATGCTGGCTCAGGTGGGCAGAAATGAAAAGATGGAGGGGTGGGGGTACCCCAGAAATTAGAGCAGACTCTCAAGGGCAAGGAATCCTAGGGTCAGATAGCTGCTTGTTGTCTTCAGCTGTTCATAGATTTTTGTGGTCCAGGTGCTCAAGGCAAACCAGATACACACACATCACCCTCATTGTCCAGTCTGTCTGTAGATCCTGCCATTTCTCATCCCCCCTACTCCTACTTCAGGTTGCTATCTTCTCTTGCCTGGCTGGGTACAGGGGCCTCCTCATTCTTACCCTTTATAGTCTCTCTTCCCCTCCAGCAGCCAGAGGAAGTCTATTAAAATCTAAGACATGCCTCATTCTTCCTCTGCTCAAAACCCTTCAGTGACTCCCACCTCACTCAAATCAAAGCCAGGGGCTTTTGATGGTTGTGAATAAACTACCCCTTTACCTCTAGTCTTTTCCCATGCTCCATCAACCTTATCATTATTTCTAAGCATCTCAAGGACACTCTGGCCTCAGGGCCTTTGCACCTGGCTGTTACCTCTGGCTGGTTTACTGTACCAACCCCTACCCCACATCTTTATGATTTCTCTCACCACCTTCAAGTTTCTGTTCAAAGGTAGCCTTCTCTGTGAAGACTTCCCTGTTTGCTTTGTCCCCTCCTTATTTTAGTTTTTCCTTCACACAAAACCCTTGAAGCATAATCATTTACATTATGCCCTGTTAGTTGTTTTCTCCCTTCACTAGAACAAAGGAGGGTAGAGATTCTTTTGTTTTGCTTATTGCAAACAATGCCTAGCACATGGACAACACCCGATAAATACTTGGTAATTGAATGAATGAATGAAGGAATGAATATGTAAAATGAGGGCAATAGCAACACCAAGCAGGCAGCGATATGGTGGCTGTAAGGACTGAGTTAGATCATGTGTGTCACACCAGGCATGACCCGTGCTGTTGCACAGGGCTGTGGACTTGGGGTTTCAGGCTCTGTGATTGGCATCTTACATTTCCTAATTGTTTCATCTTTAAATTTGTAAATGATGTCTGATAGGACAATGGAGCATGCACCTGGAGCAATCCCACCCTCCTGTGTTCTGGATGAGTTCTCAGCACCCACTCCTTGCCCCCACCCAGTCACCACTGCTATCCTTTGTCTGGCAGGAGCCTGGGTACAGGGAGGTTTAGTGTCAGGTGTGCAGGAGGGTGGCCCAGGGCACCTCCGAGGGCATGCATGGGCCTCGCCTTTATCCCTGTGCTCAAGGGAGCAGGGCATTAAATAGCAAATAAGAACCGCCATGACAGGATGAGAGAGAGACTGCGTAGAAAGGAAAAGCTTTTTTCCTGCTTTCTGAACAAGAGCCCCCATCCCATTCTGTAGCTGGCCCTGATGTCAAGCACTCACACCTCACTAATGTTAAGTGCTTCATCCCTTAACATTTGTCACTCAGGACCCCACAGTTGGACAGAAACAGGGTCTGTAAGAGAGCCTGACTGGGTGACTGGTCCAGGCCGGAAAGAGAACATTCCCCTGCCATCCCATGGCCCATTTTCCAGGGTCCACACGTGAGCAGCAGGCTAAGGATGAGCCAGAATAAGGCCCTTCCCCCCAGGCCTCAGTTTTTTCATCTGTGAGCTGGGACCAGAGGCCTACAGACCTCCCTTCTGTCAGTGACAGCCAGTATGCACTTGATTTGCAAACTGAATCCTGGGGAGAAGTGTAGGTGGTGGTCATGGTTTGCGACCTATCACAGGGACTGTTGTGGTTCCTCTGAAGGGACCCTGGGTCAGGGCTCAATGTCTGCCCACGCTGAAATGTTCGAAGAAGATCTAGCTTTAAGACTTGAGGGATGAGTGACAGGAGACCAGGCCTCCATGGTGACCTCAGGCCCAAGTATCAATAACATTTTTGGCCCTAATGTGGGCTTCAGTCCCTGATGGCAGCTTCAGACCAGACACTGCGGCTGGCTGCAGACACTGATGGTACTGCAGGACTTGGTAGTGGCCACAGTGGCATCTGACCTTGGGGACACCTGGAGGCACCAGGCATCTTGTTCCCTTCCCTCCATCCCAACTAAGCTCCCATTTCTCCCCAACCTAGAATTTGAGCCATTCTCCAGGAGCTACTTAATTAGCCAAGCTCATTAACTCCCACAGGCTTCTCCTCCCCACCTAATTAACTGACTTAATTAGGGCTCAGGAGCCCAGCTCTGCCCAGCCCCCTCCAGCTCCTCCCCTGCCCACTTCCTCCAGGCCCAGCTCAGCTAGGCTTCCAGTGTGCAGAATGAATGAAGCCTCCACCATGTGTCCATCCCTTAGTCCCAGGACACCACGACAGTGCCCCTGCCAGGCAGCCCATAGGCTGGAGTGCAAATTGGGGCAGGGAGGTGGGTGGGGAGAGGCCTGGGATCCGGAGCCTGTCTGGGGCCGAGTCGGCTAATGTGTGAACTTCAGCAAACTGCTCATCTCTGTGTCAGATACGTGATCATACCCACACCTCAGTGTTACGATGAGGTTTAAATGAGTCGCTATGTGTAAAATGCTTAGAGCCCTACCTGCACAGTCTGCACTTGTTCCCCAAGTCAGGGTATGAACAGAGGCTCCCTGAGGGTGAGGGGGGCTGGAGGCTGCAGGGGGGAGCCAGAAGGTGCTGTTCTAGGTGTCAGGGGGATCCCCAGGCAGGCTCTGGGATGCCAGGACTAGGCCCAGGAACTGCACTGGAGGCTGCTGACTGGGAGGGACCCCTGGCCTGACAGAGGGTAGAGGGATAAATAGCAAGAAGAGCCCATACCAGGGTGTCCCAGGGGTGGTGGAGACTGGTCTTGTTAGTTCCGGACTGCTATACTTTGTGCCTCAGTTTCTCCATCTGGGGGAAGGCCTAACCTTGTGGAAGTTCCTGACATACACTAGATGCCTGATAAATGTCTAGAGACTCATCCCTGAGAAGGGAGAGGACGTGAAAAGCACTTGGAGGGAGATGCTCAGCTGCCCTTCACCTCCTTGGGACAAAGCAAAGGAAGTGGACTGTGCTGGGAGCAGGCAGGATGCAGGTCACACACAAAGCAAGGCTTCCTGAAGCTGGAGTTGAGGAAAAGACCTTGCAGGAGGAGCTGCTGGGCAGGCTCCAGGGGAGAGGTGGCCAGTCAGTCCTGCAAGTGAGTGGGAAGAGGAGACAGGTGGCTCTGAGCTCTGGGGTGGCTGTTTCCCTCTTTAGCTCAGAACTTTACAGGTATTTTTGTGATGAGCATCATGTCTCCCTTGAGACTGGAAGCTCCTGAAGGCAAGGAGAGTCCACTTAGCCCACCTTTTTATCCTAATGTCCTCATATAGTTGATGCCCGTTAACACGTGTGATGCATAACTGAATTTATGTATTTATTTATTAATGCCTTGGCCAGGAATCCAGAGGTTCCTGAAGCTTAAAGACAAAGGGGCCCCAAACAAGCAGCCCAGACGCCGACACTGCGCTCAGTTAGGAGTGCCGTGGCCCCTCAGATCGTGGCTCCTCAGATCGTGGCCCCTCAGATCGTGGCCCCTCAGATCGTGGCCCCTCAGATCGTGGCTCCTCAGATTGTGGCTCCTCAGACCATGGCTCCTCAGATCGTGGCCCCTCAGATCGTGGCTCCTCAAATTGTGGCTCCTCAGATGGCCCAAAGAGCAGCCACCCCTGGGGGCAAAGGCTGGTCTCCAAGGATTCAAGGACTGCTGGGCAGGCGGAGCTCTGTCTGAGAATCCCCTTGCACAGACTGGGATGCTAAGGAAATAGTGGTTATGAGGGACAGAGGGGAAAATCTTTCACTTACCCCTGCAGTTTTTAAACACTTTAGGAGCCCACACTTGGTATAAAGAGTGTGGGGTTGTCATTGATGGGGACCCAAGTCCAGCTAACATAAGCATAAAATGAAGTCTTGGATTACGTACCTTAAAAACCCAGTCTTGTGCTCGCTTCGGCAGCACATATACTAAAATTGGAACGATACAGAGAAGATTAGCATGGCCCCTGCGCAAGGATGACACGCAAATTCGTGAAACGTTCCATATTTTTCAACAGGTGGGATTGATTTTGGGGGGAATGGGTGGGTGGGGAGGGGGACAGAGGGGAGCAAAAAGGGGATGGATGTAATACAACAACAATAAAATTTAAAACAAAACAAAACAAAACAACAAAAAAAAAAACAGTCTTCAGGCAAGGCTGGACCCAGGAGCTCAGATGATGGCATGAGGATTCTCTCTCCATCTCTTGGCTCTGCTGTCTGCTGCGTTGGCTTCATCCTTCAGAGGGGTCTCCCTGGTGGTAGCATCTCCAGGTTTACATCCCACCCTCTGTCAGTGCAGGCAAATGGAGCTCAGTCCAGTTGGCTTGACTGGGCACCCAGACCCATCTCAGAAACAATCACGTGGCCTGGGAGCTGGTATTCACTGGGGGAACAGAGTCACAAGCCCACCCTTAAAGCAGAATAGGTAATCCCACATCAGAACCCCTAATGAGTAAGGAAGGGTATGCCAAAGAATGTGGGTCCCCCAAGGAAAAGTATGGTTCTGTTGCTAAAAGATGAGGGAAATATAATGCCAGATAACAGAGCTGTACTCCACTTGGAATAGATCTGCCTCAAGCCAGACCCAGGGCCTGTTCTACGTCCCCAATTGTGGCAGACATTGTTTCCCACCCATAATTCCCTGGACCCCTCCGCTCTCCAACTTGGCCCTATCTTCATCTCTTCCCTGAGGGCCTTCCCTGCTCCAGCCTTTTCCACCCCTAGCAGCGCCCACCACAGGTGACAGGAGTTGGGGTGTAGCACGTGTTCTGTGCGTGTCGATGCATGTTCTACACTGTCTCTGAGAGCTCACCAGTGGGGTCCACTGCCAGTTGCTTGTAGTGGTAACTCGCTTGGCCACTGCCTTCCTATTTCTCTTCTCTCCCCTACCTGGGATCGCCTGCCAAATAAACTATTCGCTCTCAAATCTGCTTGTGCAGGGTCTGTTTCTGGGAAGCTCAAACTAGGACATCTCTAAGTCAGCCTCCGAGGGATTCGTACCAGACAGCAGTTGTTTCCTTCCAAATGCCTGTGGCCCTGGGGGAGGCTTTGGTAACCCAACCTGGAGGAAGGAACTAAGACCGAACCTGCCCTGGGTAGCCCTGCTTCTGTCCTGAGGATCCCAGAGGATGCTCATGCTTGTGGAAATAAACACAGTAGGGAGGGTGGAGGCCTATCCTAACCTCACTCTACAACTTCCCAGAGAAACAGCCACATCCAGCCCTAAGCAGTACCAGCACCCCAAGCCACCATAAGCAATGGGTATGGATGGCAAGGGACCAAGAAGTCAAAGGTGCTTCCCACCCCTATGCTTCTCAAAGTGAGAATGAGGTCATTTTAGATAGTTCTTGGACTTGGCTTTAGCAAATAAAATCACATAGTAAAAACGTTATTTGGAGGTTTGTTTTGTTTTGTTTTTTAAAGATCCCATTTAAAAACACTTCTACTGAACAGGCTTAATTATCTTGAAAAAGAAGCCCTGATCAGGTAGCTCAGTTGGTTAGAGCATTGTTCCTGATACACCAAGGTTTGTGGTTCAATTCCCAGTCAGAGCACATACAAGAAACAACCAATGAATGCATAAATAAGTGGAACAACAGATGGATGCTTCTCTCTCCCTCCCTTCCTCCCTCCCTCTCCAATAAATTTTTATTTTAGTTTTATTTTTTAAGATTCTTATTTATTATTTTTAGAGAGAGAGGAAGGAAGAGAGGCAGAGAGGGAGAGAGACATCAATGTATGGTTGCCTTTCACCTGCCTCCAGCTATGGACCTGGCTGGAGACCTGGCTTGCAACCTGGTTATGTGCCCTGGCTGGGAATTAAACCAACGACCTTTGGGTTCACAGGCTGGTGCCTTATCCACTGTGCCACCAGTCCGGGCTTTCTCCAATAAATTTCTAAAAATCTGTTTTAAAAAGTGAAAGAAAATACTGAAAAATGAAAACCTATTCAGGTCCACAGCTAGGATCAATGTTACCATTTTATCATATTTGTGTCAGATATTTCTAATAAAAGAAGGGAAATGAAATGACAGATAAAGATGACTTCCCATTATCCCCACCCCCACACACACCATTTCCTGGATTTCCTTCCCAGGGGCAAGACTCCCTCCTGTCATTGTGGAGATAGCCTTCGAATATCAGTGGGCAGGCTTTTAGCTGCAGGGGACAGAATGCCCTTCAAAGCAGCTTCAAGTAAACGCAGCAGCTCTGCGACCTCACAGAGAAGGAGTTCCCTCTGCACGCTGCCCTCACACTGTGCTTCCCATCATCAGTGGCATCCTGCTGGCTGCCATCACACTTGTCTTTTCACCTGAGAGGCCAGGAGCTCATTGGAACTCTTGCTGGAACAGTGTTTCTCACTTCAGAATAAATTCTCCATAAAGATACTGAGAGGTTCAAAGCTTCGTCGCTTCCAGCTACTGCGCAGTCTGGGTTGCCTGCTATCTTCCTTGTGATTTTTTGTGTGCTCTAGTGGAACTCTTGGTTTTCCTTCCTTGACCTGCATCTCCCCGTGGCCTTGGAAGCTCCTGCTCCTGGCCGTTAACAGCTTCTTCAGCAACTTTTGCCCCCAGGGTCTCTGATCATGCTGCATGCGCCAGGCACCAGCAGCAATGTTCTGGGCATGATAGCGGCCATCAGAGGAAGGGGTCCTTCTGATACAACAAGCAAAGAATACCTCTCTGTCATGACTGGGGACAGGAGCAATAAGGGGCATCAGAGAACATAGAATACACTGGAGAAATCCTCAAATAGGACCGTTTTCCCCAGTATGGAAACTACCAAAAAGGCCGAAACAATGTCTTAACTAACAGAGCACTTTCAGTACAGCTAGTCGAGTTACCCAAACTCATGACATGTGACACACTGTGGTGTGTAGGTTCTAGAGGACAGGGAGTCTATTGCAAGCCCTTCCCTCTTCCCCCAAAGTGGCAGAAACTCTGACACATCAGTAAGTATAAAATGTGGCCTAAGGGAAGGTGCATAATGACCAGAAATCCCGGCTTTCTGGCCTCACGTGTTTCCTTGCACAGGTAGCTGCCACGGAGCACAAGAACATGCCAGGGTTGAAGAGGGTATGGGTTCAGGACAGGGGACATCTAAGTGGAGATCTCCATTTCTGACGTTTCTTCTGTGTCACCATGGACGTCACAGCCAAGTTTATCTCTGTGTTCTGCAATCTAAATTATAATTATCATGTGTCTCTCTGGAAAGGCAGCATTGCTGTGAATACAAAACTTTGAGCTGCCAAGTGTGGATTATCCCCGGGTGTTAAGGGCAAAAGACTATAGCACTACAAACTGCTGTATTAGTTCCTCTCTTCGGATATGTTGTGTTGTCGGTTCAGTCCTCTGAGAAGAGAGCCAAGATAGGGAGAGATACACACCAGCAATTTATTAGAGAAAATGCCTGGGGAGGGCAGGGCATAGGGAAGGAGTCAGAGGCTGGGAGAACCATCAGATTGCAATAGCTCCAACATTTCGAACACGTGGCACAGGAGGTGTCTTAGGCTGCAGTGTAATGCTAAAAAAGTTTCAATGAAGCCAGTGGGAATCCTTGATCCCCAGTTGCCCATCAGAGAAGGCCCTGTGTCTCCAAGGAGATTGCTGTGCTGTCATTCATTGGCATTGGCTAGGAAGCAAAGCAGAGCCTTCTCTGTAAACCCTAGATAGGCTCTGCAGCTGCTACCCTCAGAAGTCACCGGCTCTGCACTCAGAGATCAGGGTGGCACATGTTCACAGCCTCCACATCCCACCCTTGTGCCACATAGATTCTTCATGGATGCTGTGAGCCTATCTTTCTAAGGAGAAACTTTCAATAGGGAGGTTCATGGTACAAAGGACAACTCTCTCCCCTTGCTGCGCTTGACCTTGGGGCCATAACTTGTTGCCATCCTTTCCCCTTTCCACTATCCATTCTTAACCGTGCACACCCTCAACTATCACCTAGACGTATCTTGATGGGCCACCTGGTGGTGCGACCCAAACCTTCTGTCCTGAGGGGTATAAACCCTTGGTTATCATAATCCGTGGACAACTTCAGTGGATCTCAGAGCTCCACATTCCAGTACTTCTTCCTACTCCCACTTTGCAAAAGCATCCCTGCCTTCTTCTAGTAACTGATTAGGGTATTTCTACTTCAGTAACTTAGGGTTAGTTACTGAGGGTCTAATAACTTCCAGCAAATGAAGGTCAATTACTGCTGCCACAACAGTGACTCTGAGCTACTTTTCTTGCCTGCCAGTCCCAGAACACACAGAATCCAAAGTGTCCTGGCAGCAGCCATAGCTTAAATTTTAATGGAACCCTTGCTGTGTCCCTGGTAAGAGTGTGTCCCCTTTGGATACCAGGCCTTCCCACCCTGGAGAGCTCAGGGTGAGTAGACTTGATTATCACATGCATTTTGGCAAACTTTTACAAATTATATTGGTGGTAATCAAATTTCCTGTTGAGGAATTAGGGAAGATGTCTGTAGAAGGTGGCCTTGAACTATGTTACCCTTGATAACCATGGCTGGGAGCATTTCAAGGCCTGATTTTACCTCTGCCCCTCTCTAGGTCTCAGTTTTCTCCTGTACAATGAGGAAATTGCTCTCTAAATTCTAATATTCTGGGATTCAGTTGTTAGACACAGAAGATATCCCCTTCCCTCTTTCCTCTCTCTCTAGGCTCCCTCTATTGCTGGTCCAATAACTCATACCGCTCCATGAGTTTGTTTTGGGCAATAGAGCCTTACTTGAAGAGGATAGAACAAAGTGAGGGTGAAACTTGAAACTTGGGAACATTGGCAGGATAGGGAGAGATCAGAGAGGAAAGGGAGATGTAGAGGAAGTATCTTGGAGGATATCTTTTTGGGGAACAAAGAAGAGGGGAAAGATACACTAATCAGGAAGCAAACTGTAAGGCACAGAGGAATGACAAAGCAGATGGTCTAGGAACGCTGGCTGAAGTCAAGGTTAAATGGAGAAGAGGCAGCCTCAATAGGGCACCCCAAACAAAGGCTAAGAGGTTTGAACACCAGAATAAGGTTAGATTTTTTTTACCCTAGAGGTAATTTGGAGTAATTGGCAACTTTACGTAGAGGAGCAACCTAATCCACTTTGTATTTTACAGAGCTGATGGGCACATGGGAGTTGGAATTTAGGAAAAGAGGAAAAGTCTAGGTAGAGGCAGGAGGGAGGGAGATAAGTTAGGAACTAGGATAATGTTCTGGAATGTTTCATTTGGCCCATTCAGTATTTCTAAATTTTGAAAATTTGTTTCAAATATTTAAGTGCAGAGGATGTGTTGTAAGAATACGGACCCTGCTTGTTGGAAAATCATCTGTCCACAAAGGGCCCATGATGTCCTGGTTTGCTCCATTTCCACCACTCCCTCTCACCTTACACCTGGCTCCAGTCAATAATTCATGCAATCCCTGGCTCTAAAACTTCTAGAAACAGTCATGGTGGTTGGGAAGAGTATGCTGGGGTGGGGGTGGGGGGCGCAAACAAATAGTTGGAAGAAATAGGAAAGGTGCAGGGTGTACTGAGGACTGACTGTCTCCTCTCTTTAGGAAGGTAGGGTGGCTGGGGCTGCATGAATGAGGCTGAGATAGAATAGGTTCTGGGGAGAGAGCTATCCTAATTTCTTCTCCATCTTTATCCACCTTACTTCCTTCTAAGCCACCAATTTTCAGTTACCAAACCGGCAACACCTGGTTGGTGTCTTTGTAGATGCTGCTGCCTCTGCCTGGAATCCCCTCTCCTTCCTTCTACCTGGTGAGCACCGTCTTCCATCACTAGTCACTGCCATTTACAACTGTGTTCAAGAACACGATTTGCACTGGCTGCGACCCCCAGTTTATAACCTCTTCTCTGGGTAGGCTGTTAGTTTTCTGGGGTCTTGCTCAAAATAGGATGGATGGATGAATTCATGGATGCATGGATAATTCTGATCGATGGATAAATGAATGCATATTCTATTGCAGAGCTTGGATGTTTCCCTCCTTGAAACAGACACAGGCTCCACCCCATAAGAACAGACTGGGCCGGTCTGGGGCAGTCCGATCCCGCAGGGGCCAGGAGGATGGACCAGGTGACCCTCTAGACTCTCCCGAGTCCTCTCTAACCTCGTTCTCGCCCCCTCCTGGGCTCTGACCTAGAAAGACTGGGGGGTGGGAGGATAGAGAGGCAGCTCAACGGCTCTAGGACCCAGCGAGGCCGGAAAGCGAGGCTGGGCGCCGTGCGCCGCTCCCTCTCCGCCGGGAGAACCTACGTTCCGCGGCGCTTGGCGGGACGGCGCGGCGGGAGGGAGAGAGCGCGCCCGGCCTAGTGCGCGTGCGCAAGGGCGCGCGCCAAGCGGCGCGGACAAAGGGGCGGGCGGCGGCGCGCAGCCCAGAGGGTGGAGCCCGGGGCCCAGCAGGCAGGTGCGCGCGGGCTGGAGGGTGGAGCCGCGATGCCGCGATGGAGCGCAGCCCGGGCGGGCGCCGGGACCCGGGCGGGAGCGCCAGGCGGAGCACGAGCGGGAGCGGCATCCAGAGCCCGGGCCAGGCCGGGGTCCGGGACCGCAGGGCCGGGGTGCTCGTAGCGGCGGCGACGGAGCCCCCCAGCGGTTGAGGGGCTTCCTCCTAGCCCCTTTGCGGGTGGCGGGGACTCAGCAAGCCCCCGCAGTCGGGGAGCGTGGGGATCTCCCCATCACATCCAGAACCCAGACAACCCCGGGAAAGCGGGGAGGTGGGGAGCCTCCGGATATAACAGAACGACTTCCCAGCGGGCGAAGGCGAAGGCATCCTCCGTATTAAGAAGACAGCGACGTCCCTACGGTACCGTGAAGACTTTCCCTCTTCAATCGGGCGATCCTCAAGACCTAAAATGCAGTGACCCTCTTGTCCAGGATTGCGGCACCCCCTCTCAAGGTTCTGGTCTATACAACTCCACACCTCAAGACACGAAGACCCAGCTCAGAACGCCCCTAGATCAGAGTCCTAGATCCCCCCCCCCCAATTTCGGCACACAGAAATTCCAAATCTAGGGACCCGAGGACAGCAAGAACTATTCCTCACCAGCAAGAGGCCTCGGGGACCCCCCCACCCCCGCCAGCACACATTCAAAGATCCAGGACTCCGGCGACTGAGTCCCTCGAGGTACCCTTCGCCTCCCAGCCCATGGTTGTGGCGCCCTGAGCCCCTCGGGCCGGGCTGACGAAAACCGAGACGGCGCCCAGGCCCCCTGCCGCGGCGTCCCCGCGGCCCCAGCCCAGGTAAGCGGGGTCCAGGTGAGGAGCAGCAGGTGAGTGGCCGCAGAGGCCCCTCGATATGCAGGTGGGGAAGGAAGTATTGGGTGCGCGCAGCCCCCTCCCCAGCGTCGCCATGGAGCCGAGGCTGAAGGACGTCTCTTTGTGTCTCGCTGGGAGGAGCCGCCCCCTCCTCCCTTCCCCCACTCCACCCCCTAGCTTTGGGGTTGGGGCACAGGCCCCACAGGGCAGTAGTGCCAGAGCGCCTTGGACCATGGAGAGGGGAGAAGAGGTTAGAGTACCTCCTGCCCCCGCCTAAAAAAAATTTGGGAGCTTGGAGCTATTGGATCCTTAGTCTTTGGAGCTATGTACACTCCCCCCACCCCCCTACCCTCCGCCAGGCTGAGTTCTCAAGTGAAGTCCCCCTGGGAGAAGATTTGGGGGTGTCCACAGGTAAGAGGACCCATAGTGTGTAGTCTTAGGGTGATGGCTGGGGCTTTGGGTGTGTGTCTTTTGTCTGTGAGAAGGCAGGGAATGGGTATGTTGGAGAAAACGGTGGGGATCCCTTATTCTCTCTGTGACTCCACTGCCTCCCACCTAGGCCACAATGGGACTTCACCTAGGACACTTTGTGCTCCCTGCAGGACAGGGAGGAGGAGAGCCCTTTCCAAAATAAGCCACTGTTTTCTGGGGAGGAAAGGTTGTCTGAAAGAAGAAGCCATTTCAGGTCAGGCACTTTTCTATCCCTAGGTGTCCCAGGGACAACAAACTGAAAGCCTTCCCTTCTTTTCCTGACCTCCAAAACACCCAGGGCTGAACCTCAGGTTAGGTCAGGGTGACCTGGACAGCCAAAGAACCATTTTAGGTTATCAGTCTAACTTCCCAGGATGTATACAAGGCAGGACCTCAACCTGGCCCTCAAGAACCCCAGGCCCTGCAGTGTATGGGAAAATGAGAAACCTGGGGATGTTGTGCCCTGGGATTCTGGATCAGTGATCCTGAGAAGGTGCTGAATGGTGCCAGGGAAACACACTCTGTGCTGCTGAGGTTTCCACTGGTCTCTCTGTGTGAGCCCTCTACAGGCAATCAGTGATGCTGAAGAAGGAAGGACTCTGGGTACAGGTAACCCCACCAAGAGTTTCTTTGTTCATTTATTCATTCAGCAAACTTTAGCTAGTGTCTGTCATCTACCAGGCACTGGAGTCGGGGTCCATTTTCTCACTTCATCCCAGTCTCCTTTCCTGATCTTTCCTGTGTATTAGACACCTGGGCTGTTCTCAGTTTGGTCAGGCCACGCTTGGTTGGAGGTTGGGCCTGATGAGATCCAGCTGACCACCTCTGACCCTTCATCTAAAGCACCTGATCCACATCCTGTTGCAGACTTGGGGTCCCTGAGGCTGTGTGGTCAATTCTTCTCCTTTCCAATAACAAGTGCCCCTATCCCACCTGCTACTGGGACTGACCTAAGAGGGGAGGATGTAATCAGGAGAAAGTGTTGGAGATGCTTCTAGCCAGATCTCTGGCACCTTCTCTTGCAAATTCAAGAACAGTCAAGGCAACCTCCCTCAGCATCGGCTGTGGGGGAACTAACTGCCCTAAGACTGGGTGATCTTGAGCAATCTTGCGGCATCTCCCAAAGATGATGACAGAAAGTGAGCCACTCTGTCAGCTGAAGAGGTGGATATAGATTGCAATTGGGGCTTAAGAAGCATCCAGATGTGTCTTCTCCATCTCTGAAGGAGTTCATTGCCCACAGTGGATTCCTGGGAGCCTAAGGCGTTGTCATGTGACCCACAGGCAGGGAGTGGAGTGAGAAGCTAAAGAACGGATATTTGAGTCACTGTGACAAGGGAAAATCATCAAGAGGCCAGAAGGACGGGGAGTAAGATCTCCCCTTCTCACTAACCTGCAGTGGCTCTCTTTTGAATGTGGAAACTGCAGTCAAAGTCCTTTGCAGTGTGGCCTGAAACCACCCCCCAAGTGTCCTCTTTCATTGCTCATTCATCATCCTCTACTTCACCTCTGGCTCACATCCATGCCCCCTAACTTCCTCTCTCCCTCCCTCCACCATGTGCTGTTCCCTGACCTGAAAAGCTCCACTATTGGATAGCCCAGCAGCAGCTCTCTGCCTCTGCCTCCCGTTTTGATCTGACCTGGGTCTACAGCCATACCACCCTGAATGCGCACAATCTTGTCTGATCTGACCTGGGCTGGCACAGAGTAGAGAGCTGCATTGAATTGGTTGACTGGTTGGTGGCTTAGAGATGGTAGCATGTGTCTGCATGTGTTGTGAGAGTTTAGCTCCACATCCAGACCTTGAGCACCCAGAGATGGGACCAGATCTGTCTTATCCCCAGTGCATAGGCTTTGTCTAACCAGAACCCAGCATAATATATAACACGTTGTAAAAGACAGCTCCTAGACACAATATGATGATCCAATGTTTTTCTCATATTTGCTTTTGTTGCCGATGCTAAAAAACACAATTCCACATACAAATATTGATTTTTGGATCCTATTGAAAAAGCAGATGAAGTGGCAAGCCCAGACAAGAACCAAAAAGTGACAGTGATGACCTTGAGACAGCACCACCCTCCAGCCTGCCCCAGGCACCTCCTGGCCTGTTCACTCATCAACATGACCTGCTGGTACCTCTTGTAGTCAGCTAGCTCTTCAGGCCTGGGGTGGAGGCCAGGAAGGGTTGCTCTTTGGGTGACTTTAGTCTGTGTGTCTTGTACACATTGGCATTCACTACCTCTCCCATAGCCAAGTTAGAACATGCACAGCGCTGGGGTCTTAAGGCTGTGGTGAAGTGAGCCTGAATTCCTCCCGCCAGAGCATCGATAGCCTGTTCCGCTTTCTGCTCTTTGCCCCATCTGGTGCTCTCTCCCCTATGCTAGAAGAGTTCAGCCACCAAAAACCTGTTTTAACTGTCTCATTTAGCCAGGAGCAAAAGGTCAAATCCTAGGCCCAGGTCTTGCTGAGAATCCTTGGACTCTCTGGGCCTCAGTTTACCCATGTGTCAGAGAAGGATTGGACGTTATAAGCTTCCTCTTTGTTTTAATTTTCTAGGACTTGAGACAAAGCTGCTCTAGTTTGGGTCAGGCAGAAGAGGTGGGGGCCTAGATTCAGAAGTCATTCAAAAATATCAATATTCCCTAAACATTAATGAAACCAATGGGTGTTGCCAAGTAGCTGGGCCAAGGGTGAAAGGCCAGCACTAAACACCAGGCACTCAGTATGGCCCTTCAAGGAGTGTGTCATCATCCTGGATGAAGGTCTACAGCAGCCCAACATTGAAAGGACAACAGAGCACCATAATTGGGAGCACAGGCTCCCAGCCCTGCCTAGGTTTGAATCTTACTTAGTTACTTCGTGACCTTGGGCAAGTCACTTAACCTCTCAGAGCTTTAGTTTACTCATGTGGAAAACAAAGATAATACCTACCTCCGTCACCAGGAGGAATGAGTTAAAGCAAAAAAAGTACCTAGGACCTGATCTACTAGGTGAAAAGTGCTTAATAATTATTGACTCTTATTTAGAGGTACATTGGCAAGTGGGAGACTAAGCCTTGGTAACCACCTTGATTTTCCTACAGCCTGTCTGGGAAGGCCGTAGGGCTTTTGGTGCTGTCCCCATGAAAAGGGGAAGCAGGTGTTTGAGAGGCGTTACCACATGGTGCTTAAGAGCATCGAGTCCCTACCCCAGGTGGGGATGGGGTTCAAGCCTGAGAGTTTATAAGGGCTCTTCCAGTACCTGGGCCCCAGTTCTGTAGTTGAGGCCTTCTTCCTTCACAAATTGCTGTAGTTGCTGTGCCTGCCCAGCTTCTATCCCTAGGCTTTCTCCCCTAGGTAGATGGGCCTTAGGCCAGAGCCTGGACCAGCATCTCCAATAGGCTCAGAGTCTTCCCCCAAACCACTCCCTCCCTTCCTCCCCTACTCCCCTGGTCTCAGGAAGCTGTGGCAGTTAGGCCTAGAGGGGCTAGTTAAAACCCTCTCATCTTTCCTAACCACCCATTCCCCGAAACCCCACTACAGCCTGGCCACAGTCTGGAGAGGGAATAGGTCCAAACACTCAGGTCAGCCCCTCGTCTGTGAGCCAAGTAATACCGGGGTTGGAAGGAAGCATGGGGGCGTTTTTTCAAAGTCAAGTACTCAGTACTGGGCACTGGCCATGGCTTTCTCATTTGGCACTGAGAACAGCATTGCCCAGAGCGAGGATTTAAACCCAGTTCTCTGAGCCCCCAAAGGTTTGTGTGAAACTGCCTGGATTTAAATCCTACCCCTGCCATTCACTGGGTACATGACCTTGTTCAAGGCAGTTGTCCTCTGCCTATTTCTTCTAATGTCAAATGGGAATAACAACTGCTCCTACTTCCTGTGGTTTGGGAAGGATTAAAGAACCCCTACAAGACTCCTATGTTTTTTTATTTTTTATTTTTTGATTGATTCATTTTTAGAGAGAGGAAACACCGATTTGTTCCACTTACTTACTCATTCATTGGTTGATTCTTGTATGTGCCCTAACCTGGGATCAACCTGCAATCTTGGCATGTGGGGACAATGCTGTTACCAAATGAGCTACCCAGCCAAGGCCAGTGCCTGCTATTGTTATTATTTCTGCCAAGCCCTGATGGGATATGCAAATGAGTTGGTCTCGCCTGAGGAAGTCACTGTGACTTCCCACTTACACCAGCTCCCCTCCCTGTGGCTTTCGCCAGCGTGGGAGAGGCAGAGAATATCCTAACTGCCTCTGGGTGTTGGGATAGCCCTGAAGGGCAAGGGTCACCTCATTGTCCTCCTGGTCAGGACCCAGGCAGGCTGCAGAAATCCCCATCCCCAGGGCACTTTCTCGGGTTCTGTTCAGCTCCCCTACCATAGCAGCGAGATCGTCCTATGCCTGCCAGCCCTGACCCATGTGTCTCCAGGGGGAGCAGTGGGGCCCATGGTTAACTTGGTTTAGTGGTGAAAAATACAACCTCTAGCTCCTACTGCATAACCGAGCAAGGTGCTTAACCTCTCGGAACCTCATATCCTTCTTTGACAAAAAGGTGGGTGGTACTGTACCTGCCTTGTAGGGTCACAATGAGGATTAACAGAATAAATGTGTGTAAAGTGCTATGCATGGCACTGAGTACCCACCAAGGGTTTGCATGTAATATTAGTTCTCAAGCCCCGGCTGGTGTGGCTAAGTGGATTAAGCACCAGCCTGTGAACTGGAGGGTCTCAAAAGCCCTAAGCAGAAAGGGAATCTTAGCCCACTTTTACTGGTTGAAGAAAAAAAAAAAGGTCTTTACTCAATTTTCATATCTAGGATTTAGGGAAGATTCTGCCAACTCACAGTTTACAGTGCAAGACCAGCCAGAAAGACCCAACCTGGGCTCCAGTCAGTCTCAGACATACATGTCAGCTGATCAGCTTTCCTGTCCCCACACCTCTGCTCATAGGAGAGAGCTGCAGCATGGAGGAGTCTGCACCCTAGGACTCCAAAAGCCTCTAAGGCTTCCCTCAGCCTCATTCCAAGTACAATGGTGGAATGCTGGAGGGGGGTTGTTGCGGGCTGGACGCTGAGTCTCTGAGTGCAAGCTGGGTTGAGGTCATGCTGTCTCTCTACCTCTCAGGGCCTGGCACCCAGATTGGCTTAAGGAAGGGTTTGCTCAAGTCCAGAGTTTGAAGTGCGTCTCTCAGAGAGTGAAAGGCAGGGCCTCTGTGGCTTCCAAGGCCCTGTACAGAGCCATCCCCTTTTTACCTCTACCCTCATCCCCTGCTCCTAACCCTGACCCACCACTCTGCAGTCCTGCTGGCCTCTTTACTGTTCCCGAGCACACCAGGCTTGGTTCCCTGTGCCTCTGCCAGGAAAGCTCTTCATCACAATAGCCACATGCATGCATGCAGCCTTCTCAGTAGGGCCTTCTGGACCCCATCTACAGCTTCATTCCTTACTGTGGGCATTTCTTTGATTTGTAGGCTCTTCCCTTTAGGACTTCTTACAGTCTGACATATATCTCTTATTTTTATCATTGCCTGCCTCCAGGCTAGAGTATACATACGTTCCTTGAGAGCAGGGCTGTTTGTTAGGCTCATGAATGTATTCTAGTTCCAACAACAGTGCCAAGCACATCATAGGTGCTCAGCAAATACTGAATATTCTGAAGCCAGACAGTTATCTCTAAGCTACATCTATTAACCACCAAGGGCGTGCCTCAGGGAAGGGGCAGAGTGTGCTAGCTGGGAGGGGAGGCTGAGGCAGAAGCCATGCCTAGCAGCAAGGAGCCCCCCAGGCTGCCCCTGGCAGGGAGGGCATGGGAAGAAGCTGTTCCCAGTTTCTGCTGCTCAGTCTTGGGAAAGCCCTAGCTCTTCCCATCAGTCTCCTCACCTGGAAAATGCAGGAGCTGGGATACGGGATCTCCAAAGTCCCTTTTGGCTCAAATGGGTTCAGGGGCCACTGGAAAGATATGTATGGGCATATTGCCATTTATTTAACCAAATCCCTACTGATAGACACTGGGTTGTGTTGAACATTTCCAGCCCTCAGGGTCTGGGTTATGATTCCGCAGCAGTTCCTCCATCCTGGCTGCCGAGCCTCCTCAGGCCTCCCCTGGCCTTGTACTTAGTGCTGGGCCTGCGTAGGTGCTGTCCACGCCTGTGGTGCTGAACACAATGGGACTAGACAGGCCTGGCTTGCAAACCAGAAACCAAGAGTAGAGAAGAAGGGATAGAACAGGGAAAGTTCAAGGTTCAGTCCCTGACTCTGCCTCTCACTGGCTGAGTAGGACCTTGAGCAAGTGGCTGAACCCTTCTGGGCTTCAGCATTCTTACCTGTGATATGTGCGGTTGCTGTGAGATCGAATGGCAGGAGCAATGTGAAGCATCAGTGTATTGAGAAAATAGGTGATAATTTTTACTCTTATCATGTTAAAAACAGTAAAGCAGTGGTTAAGCTTTTAGATACTGGGATGATAATGCCTGGATTTGAATCCTGGCTCAGTTACTTACTGGAAAAGCTTGATCTTATACCTCAGTTTCCTCATCTACAGATTAGGAGATTTAATAGTCCCCATGTCAGAATGTTGTAAGGATTAGGCGAGTTAATTTATGTAAAGCAATTGACACCACAGGGGTTCCCTAAGTGTTAGCTATTATTATCGCTTCCCTCTCCGTATTCTCATCACAGCTCCTCCAGCCTCTCTGTTCAGTGTCCAGTGTCAGCACAGCTGCCCCTTTCTCTGCTGTGCTTGGGTCTGGGACCATTAGAGGGAAGCAGCACCTTGTGCTTCAGACACCCTGGCCTCCACTAGCTTTCTTCTGTGATTTTGAGCAAATCGCTGTTCTCTTCTGGCCATCAGCCTCCACTTCAGTAAAATGGGATTAATGATGCCTCATGAAGAGCCTGGGAAAATAGGTATGTGCCTGTAGGATCACATACAGGAAAGCCAAGATATAAAAAGTTACTATTTCCCTAACACTTAAAGAATTATTCACCAAGCATTTGTCACGCCCTAAGGTTTGAAATAGCAAGATGATTAAGGCTTGGGGCTTACTTTCAAGAAGCTCTTAGGTTTCTTCCTGAATTGTTAATCCCTTTCACATCCTCTGGAAGATCACCCTGATCCCCACCGCCAGCGCCCCCTGGAAATGTTGGAGCACTGACCGTTGCCTTCCTGGCCTCATGGTTATCTGAGTCCTTATATTGTCTGCCTTCTTGATTTGTAAGGTTATACCCTGTATCTGATACTTTGCTCTAACCTACTCTCCCCATGTCAGCACCCAACATGAGGCTTGAGTAGATAGGCTCCTCTGCAATCTTCAGGTTGCAAGTTACCTAAACCCAGACTGGCTTACATGAAAAGGGAAATGTTTTGACTTGTGAGACAAACATTCAGGAGTATAATTGGCTTTAGGCATGCCTGACCTGGATATTCAGAGATGCAGTGAGCTGGTGGATGGGATGGATCCACTGGTTGGCCAGGCCTGGGTCAGACCTGCCCCTAACACTGGGGTGAAGACAACCCTACTGAATATATGGGCTGAGAGAGGTCATTCTCTAAAGAAAAGGAAATTGGTGATGAGCAGGGGAAAACATCACAGTCCCATGCCAGAAACCATTGAAAATGCATGAGCTAGGCAAGAATCCAGTCCAATCTGCTCTTCAGAAAATGTATCCAATCACATGTATAGGAGATGGGGTTGGAGAGGAGGAACCTGGAGGCAGGTGAGGGGAGAATGTGAGATTGTGGGAACTGGTTCAGCCACATAGGCTAAGGGAACAAAGCTTCAGCCCCTGACTCGACAGAGAAGCAAAGTGAAGCAGGTGAGAGAGGGGCTCTCTGTCCCCACTCAGTACCTGAAATTCCATCTGGCAGCTACTTTTTCACAGGGACTTATTTTTATTATAATATTTATCCACCCAAGAATAATCATCCATTCAATGACATCTTTCTAGGGAAAGGCTTTGTTAAGGATACCCTTTGGGTTTGCCTGTGCTGAGGGATAGTATGGGGGCAGAGAATCTCAGAATCCCAGAGTGAGAGTAAGAGAGGTCTAACTGACATCACTTAGTCCAACTTGGCCCTCCACTGATTCCCCATAGGTGGGCACCCACTGTCTGCCTGTATACCTGCACCCCCTGCTTCCTGTCTGCTGCAGCTGTGAGCACTCTCATTTGAAGTGGCTGTCTGCCTGGGTCTGCCTTCAGGAGCCTCAAAAGACACAGTGCATGGGATCTGAAGCCTGATGACCTGAGTTCAAATTCCAGCTGTGATTATTAGCTCTTAGCAAGGGATCTGTGCCTCAGTATCCCTTTCTGTGAAATGGGGATAGTGGTAGCTAATACGTACCTCCTAGACTTGTGATTGTTAAATGATTTAACCCACAGTGTTAGCACAGCACTTGGCATATAGTAAATATTCAATAAATATTAATTAGTATTATTACTCTCCCACAGACAGACAGGATAAGGACAGGCTCCTTCTCTGTACAGGCTGGTCACCCTCCAACTACTCCTGGAACTGGATTCTTATCCCTTGGTTGCCAGACTTAGCAGCATCTGGATTACCTTCTCTGGCCACACTCGAGGCAGTTGGACACACTGAGGTTCAAATCTTACTCTTTTGCTTACTTGCTACATAGAGTAGTGCTAGCTGCTATAACAAGTAAGCCTGTTTAGCCCTGGCTGGTGGCACAGTGGATAAGGTGCTGGCCTGCGAACCCAAAGGTCACTGGTCCAATTCCCAGCCAGGGCAACATAACCAGGTTGCAAGCCAGGTTTCTAGCCAGGTCTGTAGCTGGAGGCAGGTGAAAGGCAACCATACATTGATGTCTCTCTCCCTCTCTGCCTCTCTCCCTTCCCCCTCTTTCCGGAAATAAATAAAATCTTTAAAAAACAAACAAACACAGCCCTGGCTGGTAGCACAATGGATAAGGCGCCGGCCTGTGAACCCAAAGGTCACCGGTTCGATTCCCCAGCCAGGGCACATAACCAGGTTGCAAACCAGGTCTCCAGCCAGATCCATAGCTGGAGGCAGGTGAAAGGCAACCATACATTGATTCTTCTCTCCCTCTCTGCCTCTTTTCCTTACCCTCTCTCTGGAAATAATAAATAAAAAATAAAATAAAAAACAAAAC
>PVIW01012680.1:0-30887 GCA_004026585.1 Noctilio leporinus
GGGGAGGGGGACAGAGTAGAGCAAAAAGGGGATGGATGTAATACAACAAAAATAAAAAAATTAAAAAAATAATCTTTAGTTAAAGTGAAAAAAAAAAAAAAAACGTTCCCAGCACATAAAATCAACAATATGGGGGATAATTTATTTTAATAAAGGGAAAATTATTCACTTTCAAGCACATTCTAGAGAAGAAAATAGATTTGGTCAGAAAAATAATGAGCACATTTGAAAAACAAATTACAAAAAAATGAAATACCACTGCCTTACTAAATATTTTCTTACACATCAAAAAAATGTTACCTATAATTACCAAGCGTATTGATGAATAACTAAAAAATTAGTAACTCATAATGGGAACATCCTAAAATTACTTTTTATAAAATGGGATCACTCACCTGATAGCGATCAATCATGAGAAATGCATAGAACTCTGAAAGTTCTTTATCTAAACGGCCATCAAACTTCAGTTCTCTTCGCTTTTCTGTAAACTAAATGAAATTTAAACCTATAACTCTGTAGTATGTGATTACATTTTCTGAGCTAAGTGTTTCAGAAATTTTATTTCTAAAAAATTCCAAACCTACCAAAGTAGAAATTATCTTTTTTACTTGTAATTCTTGGGCTTTCATTTTCCTCCTGTTTTAATTGGTTCTTTAGCTTCACAATATAGTCAAATAAGCATCTAGTATTTATCAATTTTAACTTAATTTCTATTAAAATTAAAATATTACCACTCTAACTCTCCCACAAACTTTTCGTTCATGTTTTAGTTACCTCTGGAATTTTCATTTTATTTAATGTGGTATATTGCATAGAGTAAGTAGTTGAATAAATCTTTGTAAAATGATCAAAACTTCTTAACTATAAATTCAATTAAGGGCAGAGGCAAGGAAGGGGAGCAGTTTAGACAAGAACCTAGTATAAAGGAACCATGGACATGGACAACAGGTGGGATTGACTTTGGGGGGAATGGGTGGGTGGAGAGGGGGACAGGAGAGCAAAAAGGGGATGGATGTAATACAACAATAGAATTTTTTAAAAATTCAACTAAGGCAAGAAAAAAATGTCTCATTTCTTAATAAGTGTATTTTCTATGCCAAGTACATTAAACATGCTCCACACATATTTCCAGGATAAAAGAATGCCTTGACCTAAGTACATCTGAATGGAACCCTAAACAGTTCCTTGCCCTAAACTGCTGGTTTTTCCTTTCAGGTAAAAAAAAGATAAATATATATTCAAAATATGTAGCCCGTGTCTAATAAATTTAATATATGTAGTATGTAGGCCATTACTGATCTTCAATAATATAATCAGAGAACCTACAGACTAAATTTTCATGTAAAATTAACAAATAATCTGTTTCAGACCATGAAATCACATCAAACTACCAAGGGTTTCATTTTGCAGGGGAGCCAGTAACATAGGGATCCTTTCAAAATTAAATTCTGGTAGCACTAGGTTAAACAACTTACAAAAGTACAAAAATAATAGCATTGCATATACATTAGAAAGCAATATATAAATCAAGTATGTCTAAACACCTTATCTGTATTACTTCCTAATTAGTTTGGCCTCTCCTAAACCAAAACTCAAGAGTATTCTAGTATGTGCACCAAACATAAATTCACTATCTAATAACATGCTTAACAACTATTTCCCTTTGTACTTTTTTTTTTTTTTTTTAAAGATTTCATTATTTTTAGGAAGAGGGGAAGGGAGAGAAGCAGAGAGGGAGAGAGACATCAATGTATGGTTGCTTTTCACCTGCCTCCAGCCACAGATCTGACTGGAGACCTGGCTTGCAACCTGGTTATGTGCCCTGGCTGGGGAAACGAACCCTTTGTACTTTTTCACTGATAATTTCAGCTAAGATAATTTAATGATCAGGCAACAACTGGGGAGAAGATTAAGCATATTCTAAAAAAGAAAAATACATATTTGACTTCATTATCTTGCAACTGACACACTGAATATTGTATAATTAGATTCCATTTAATTAACATGTATTTGAAAGAGTACAAAGTCTTGTTATGAATTTACAACTAAGCCATTATCAATAAGCTTTCTTTATGCGTAAGATTCATTTCAGTAGAAGTTATTTTACATAATCACACATTAAGAGCAGATCACTGTACTGTAGTAATATATCAACAATGTTTGGAGGGGGTTAATTTAAAATCTTGTTTTTCCTTCCATAATTTGGCTTTCCTAAGAACTAGCATTTTTAAAGAAAAGTCAAACAAATTCCAGGCGATTAATTGATTCTGCAGAATATGACAACAATCACAATTCAAAACATACCTCTTTTTCCAAAAGCTCATTATGTACCAAGCAAGCACATTTGTAGTTAAAATTTGTTACTGAGGTTGGTTCAAGGTAAGATGAATGAAGAATATTTAAAACATCTTCAAATTCACGAGATCCTGGAGTTAATGGCTGAAAAAGTGCTAAAATAAAAAATATTAATTTTAAGATTACTATATCTTAAATGTAGTCATATTTTTATGGGCTTTTAAATCAAGTTTTAAACATTTTCAAGATTATCTTATTTAGTGATATGCAAAAGAGGTACTTACTGATTTACTTAAGAAAAATTAAAACCAATTGCCCAACCGAACAGTTTCTTCAGCAATGAGCACCTGACTTTACATATGAAGATGATGATGAAATTTTGCAAACCTTAGGCATGCAACATTAGGCAACCTAAACTGCTTAAAGACTCTCAGAATAACTTGTGCACATTACTTATCTTAACTTCTATTAATATGACACTGAAATAGTAGACCATTTATTTCACCAAACTAAATGCTTATAAGTGATAAAGCATAAAAACATTTAATAAAACAAAGACAATAAAATGATTCTATTTGGTATTTAGTACTAAAGTTAGATATGCTGCATCCGCTGGCTTTATGTAGACCCTAGGTAAATCAATTACATAACCAAATCTAAGCTCAATTCTTTTGTCTGTAGAATAGAGAAGTCTAGCTATCCCAGTAACCATTATATGCCACATGCCATATGAGACAACACATTAAAATTGTTCTAAAAACAGCATCTGGCACAAACACAATAAAGGTTTTTATTCCCCACTCCTCCAACTATTCCATGCCCCATTTAATTTTTAAAATACTTAAGAATCATTCTTGGACCAGTGGATTACTGGTCTAATAACCTTAAATGTCCACTTTATATATGAAATAGTTCAACTTATTAATAAATTTTAAATATCAGGTACATATGAATTTTCCCCAAACCAAAAAGGAATCACTTATTTTTCACTGTAGATAACTTATAATTACTATTCTTTCAAAATACTAGTCAAGAAATATCACAAACAAAATACTTATTAAAAGTGTTCTCCTACACATCTTAAAGGTATTAGCAGCAACTAATATGCTGTTTTTATTGTATTTTCTATAGTTATTAACAGCATGATATTAAATAATAAATTCATTCATCCATAATCTACCAAGCCATATATATATTTAAAAAGCATTTGTAGCCTTGACTGGTATTGCCCAGGGGGTTGAATGTCACCCTGCAAACCAAAAGATCACTGGTTCACATCCCAGGGTCAGGGTACATGCCTGCATTGTGGGCCAGGTACCCAATTGGGGGACATACGAGAGGCAACCAATCCATTTTTCCTCCCTTTCTTTCTCCCTCCCTTCTCCTGTCTAAAAATAAATTTAAAAAAAATTTTTTAATGTTTGTAAAAATGTACTTTTCAATGACAGAATATATGTTGTTCTACTGTGGGATCGCATAATAAAAATATTTTTGAAAATAACATCAACATAGTTATAATGCAATGAAGAAAATGGCTGAGAGTAAGTAGGGGGAAAAATTAATGCACTCAAAACCACCCTAATTTGTACTATATGAACATACTCAATAATCTATTGATTATAAGCTTCATGAGAGCAATAACTATATCTACCAGGTTCATTACTCTATCTTTACCATGTGAGCACTGGCCCCAAGTTGAATGACTAAGTGAGTAAAGGAAATGAGAACAAACTTTGTCAAGTGTCTTTAAAAAAAAAAAAAAAAAAAAAAAAGGTAGGGTCCTGGCTGGTGGCTTAGTGGATAGGTGCCAGCCTATGAACCCAAAGGTCTCTGGTTCGATTCCCATTTAGGGCACATAACCAGGTCTCCAGCCAGGTCCTTAGCTGGAGGCAGGTGAAAGGCAACCATGCATTGATGTTTCTCTCCCTTTCTTCCTTCCTCCCTGACCTCTCTAAAAATAATGAATAAAATCTTAAAAAAAAAAAAAAAAGTCATGTTAAATTAGGTCTCACATATTCAACAATTCAGTAATACAAAAAACAAAATAAAAGCTCAAACGATGGAGCTATACATTCTCTAAATTCAAATCTGTTCTATAGGATGTGATAGGAAAAAATATACATGGCAAGAAATATACATGGCAAGAAAAACAGCATGCAGGCTTGTCTCCACAGGCTTTCACATCCAAAATGAGCCAAGCACAATTTAAAACTGCCGTATGATTTCACTTACATGTGGAATCCAATGAATTTTTTTAAAAAAAGCAACAAAATAGAAACAGATTCATAGATAAAGAATAGACTGACAGTTCTCAGAAGGAAGGTGGGTTGGGTGACTAGGTAAAAAAGGAGAAGGGATTACGCAGGAAAAAATAGCTAAGTTTATATAAAATATTTTCTTAAAATGGCCGAACACTATTTCCACCATCAATCTAATTATGAGTGAAATATTAAGCATTGTGTAAATTTATATAGCAATTAAAATTCAAGCCCTGGATAGTGTGGCTCTGTGTACTGAGCAACAGCCTGAGAACCAAAAGGTCACCAGTTCAATTCCAGGTCAGGTCTGGGTTGTTGGCGGGTGAAAGCCAATCTATCCCTGTTTCTCTTGCACATCGATTTTCTCTCCCGTTCTTACTCCTTCCCTTTCTCTCTTTCTAAAAATAAAATCTTCAAAAAATAATTTAAGTTAGTCTTTAAAAAGCATTTAACATTTGTTTCATTCCAAAGTAATGTCCTAGAGTCAAATATACATGTGTCAATGGGAAAAAAAAGAATTCTTGTGAATGAAAATATTTAAAAAGGTACAAGATTTAAGGTCTAACAATAAACCATATCTTGGGTATTTTACATTTCAAATACCTCATCTGGCTTCCCTAGTTCGGCTAGAGTTGTGATTTCTTTTCCTTCACAATGATCACTTTTACAAAAATAAAATTACGCTTAACTATTTTTAAGGATTCAGGTCAATGTGCCAAAAATGGTAGTTTAGAAATATCAGCATTTTGTTGTAAATATACATTTCCTGGTAGTCTATTTTATCTTTAATAATACTCTCAACACTAAATATACCAATAAACATACCCTGTCACTTCTTTTACAGAAAATATATATACACCATAATCTTAATTATTGCCCATCTTTTTAGGCAGCAATAAACCACCCTGTGATTTCATGTGGGACAGTTTATGTATTAATCATTCATTTCACTTAAGTCAGTATACAATGTATTATTCTCTGGATTCTGACAATTATGGAGTCTAATAATTAATTAGTGGGTCATTACTACTTTTCAGATCTGCACTAAGAGGTTTACATGCATAACCTGATATAATTATCAAAACCACCCTATTTAGTTCACTGCTAAAGTTAATATGCCCAAAGTTACAGTTATGAACAGGGAAACTGGCATTCAAATTCAAGCTTCCCAGGGTTCCAAATCTTGTAACATGGACAGGGGAAAAAACAAATGTGTAAGAACTCAAAACTAGTATTTCCAAAAACTAGAAAAATATATATTTTTCCCCATTTTAGAAGAGGAAATCATATAGAACATTTAGAGGAAATTAGCTATAAAACAAAAATAATTTGATGCCTAAAATTATACTATTTCTACCCTTATGTATCTTCCTCAAATCTGTTCTATTTCATTTTAATGCATGTAACAGGGCCAAAAGCCATAATACCCTATTTTTGGTTTATAAAGGTTAACAGCAGCAACAGTTCTTCCACACGTTAAGAAACATAATTTTACTTATGTACAGGGATTCTGTCAACTGAAGAATTGATTTCTGATCATTGTTCACAGCCCTATCAACAACTGATTATAAATGTGTTTTAAAGGATTGAAGAATGAATTTAGAAAGGCACTTGGAAATTTATAATTCAGATGAGCAAATGATGTATCACAGAGTCAGAACTAGAATCCAGGTTTCACAATTCCCAGTCCGTACTATCATTAAATATTTTCCTTTACTGGTAGCATACAAACATACCAAGAATTTAACGTTATATTTAATCAGTTGAAAAAAATATAAAATTTAGATCATCATATAGTTCATTAGTAAAGGAACATTTTTCCTCAATTACCTTTACCAATGTATTTAGTGTCAATGCTGATCTTTGCTTTTGTGTACATGTTTAAAAAAAAAAAGATACATAAATATAAGCTAAACTTTTAAAAGATGGACTGATTGAAACATATAAACAGACAATATGAACTATATATTCCAATTTAAAGTAACTAATTTATGGATGAAAAAGAAGAAGCTGGGGATCACACATAGTCTGCAATTCTCTCTCTGAATCCATCTCTCTAAAGTCTACTAGTGTTAATGATTAAAATACAATAAATATACATTTCTTCCTTATAATGATTAATTTACTTTAAAAACCACTTTTTCCCAGTCTAATAAAATAATACTTTAGGAATGGTGTTTCATCTTTCAACCATTGTTGACTATACTGCAGAATTAGGAATGAATACGCTGGTAGATCTATGAAGACAAGTATAAATATAACACTGCTGACTTTTTTTGGACTAGAGACTAGGTCAAAAAAAATTTTATTTGCATTACCTAAATAATTACATGCACCTATCAAACATTTTTTGTGGATTACTAGATTCTGCCTACACTTTCCTTCCCAGGTTTACTTCTATGTAGGGAAATCTATGGTACTTAGAACCCAGTCATTTACTTAATCTTGGGCTCTAAAGAAAACATTAAATTAAAAAATTTTATAGAAAGCGATTTCCTAAGAACTTTGGAGAAAAAAAAAAACTATCAACTACAATTACCATTTTAACTTACTTTTTATGACTGACAGTATTAGATTTTAGAGTAAAAGAAGGCAATATGAAACATCTACTAACAAAATGCAATTCTACAAGTTGGTTAAATGTAGAACAGTGAATCTTTACTATACATTAAGTAGCCCAGCCAATAAATACCATGACATAGAGTAAAATTTTACTCTTCCAACCAATAGTTCCAATCAATAGGTCACTTAAGATGTCAGAACTCACTAAATACATTAATTTTAAGTGAACAAAATCTCAATTCCTAGGGATGAAGACATGCTAAACATTTTTAAATTTAGGTTTAGAAAATTATTTTTTTTTAATTAAAAAATTTTTAATTGGTCAGACCAAAAGATAAATAAAAATCTTATTACAAAAAAGAGATTTTCTTGGCCCTGGCTGGTATGGCTCCGAGGACTGTACACCAGTCTGCAAACCCAAGGGTTGCTGGTTTAATTCCCATAATTGCACATAACCAGGTTGCAGGCCTGGTCTCCAGCCAGGTCCCCAGTTGGAGGCAGGTGAAAGGCAACCATACATTGATGTTTCTTTCCTTTCTTCCTTCCTCCCTTCCCTCCTCTCTAAAAATAATAAATAAAATCTTTAAAAAGAAAAAAATTCTTGCTACAGTTTGAGTAGTAACATGTACTCTACACCAGGTGCCCCTGACCTCTGGGCCATCTACATGACTGGTCCAGGACCTTAGGAACTAGACTGCTCAGATGAGCTTGAATGAACAGCACTTTAGTCATCTAGAAACTATTCCCCCCACACACTGGTGGAAAAACTGTCTTCCACAAAACCAATCCGAGCTCTACACCTAGGTTCCAATCCCAACTCCACCATTTACTAGCTGTGTGACCTTGGACAAGTTATTTAACCTTCCAGAACTACATTTTCCTCATCTATAAAATGGGAATAGTACCTACCACATAGTAGAGATTTAGTTAATACATATTAACTACTTAGAATAGGCACTATAAAGTATTTGTCAATGTTACTTAATTAGAAGGGCAATATTTTGGAGATTACACTATTGTCAAGACCAAGAAACGAACTTTCTAAGTCAACGTGTTATACTCACATAGTATTTACCTTTAAGGTACCAAAAATATTCAAGTCCTAATCTTAAACCCTAGAAAAGTATAGCCGTAAGAAAAGGTTTGCCATATTAAAAAATAAATGCAACAGAACCTTTGATACTAAAATGTTCAATCAAATGACCACTAAAAATGATTAGTAGACTGAGATGTCCAGAACAAATACCTAGCCAAATCTGATACTTTTCAAGGCTTCCAAGAGTGATTTCAAAATGAAATGCAAAACCAGCAGTATCTGCTGCACTGTTTCTAATAAAGCATTTTTTAAATTAATGAAAAGTTTGAATTTTTCTACTAAATTCTATCACCAAGCACCACCTGATCTCTGCTTAGACAGGATAAAGTCCATGGTGGTTAAATAGCTGTTTATTTAATTTTTAAAGGCTCTATTTAAGTTGTTATTGCACTATTTGAACAACTGTTTAGTATATAAATATTTAGACAAGTTAAAAGTTACTTCTTTTCGCTAAACATGAAAAAAGTTCAGTGTTGTATTTTCCTTATCCACCACCTGCCTGATAAGAGGAAGGTAACAACCTTTTGCCACTAAGTGAAAATAGAAAATATAAACTTTCCCCCAGGGGGAATGAGAATCAGGAGAGAAAACAAGTTCTGTATTTCCTACTTTCTCTCAACTATATCCACGTTTAGTGTGTTCAAATACAGCAATTTCACAATCTACCTTATTAAAAAAGACACACATTGTGCTTTTCAACATTTCCTAATGCCCCCTCATTTCAAACCAAACTGTGAGGGTTTCTAGGCCAGTTTTCTGATACTATCAAAAGGTAAAAGGTGGCAGTATTATGGTTTATGATGTGCCATAAACCATATTTTGGACACTTATAACCTAAAATATATGGACTTCAAATTTTTATCAACCTGAAAAAAAAATGTTCAATCTCCTATCTCATAACCAGAGCCTACCTGAATGTATTTCCTACCCACTGATAATTAAGGCTTGGCATCTAACTTTCCTCATATAGGCTACACATCTAAACCAAAAGAATCAACAGCCTTTACAAGCTTTCCCTTAAACCCTAAAATACCTATTACATTAACTAATTGAAGAGATAGTTCTAGAAACATTCCTCAAGCTGGTGAAAAAAGGTAACTTTACCTTTGTCACTATGGTTTCTAACAAGGATTTCTTTTGTCATCCAAATAGGAATTAAGTTTGACTTTATGTGTCTCTAACTGATAAAAGGCTCTAACATTTTCAACTGTGCAAATGGAGCTAGTTGCGCATGGAAAGCGCACATGCTTCATTCCAGATCCTGTCTTAATTTTAAGATTCAACTTAGAATTTTTCTCTAAATGGAAAAACCCCAAAACACTCCCATTATTTTCCAAAGTAAATCATGACAAACTGAACCATGCAGTAAATCAAAAAAGGAGAGGCTTTAAATTGACTAAATCCATTATGTCCCTAATCACAGGATAGTGAAAAAAAATAGTACCACAATAAAAATAATTTTGACTTCCATTAAGTTGTGCCACAATATGGCATTATGTTCAAAAAAAAGGAAATGTACTTCGTGTAACTGTTCCCATATTGGCTCCAAAGATTAGACTGGGATTTTTTTTTTTTTTTTTTTTTTTAAAATCTGGAGTTCTCATCTGCAGTATCAAATTGGTGACCCTTGGTCATAAGCTCATCTCTCTCTACTGTTTTCCACAGGGAAGTTACTGCACCAAGAACCTACCTTCCCATTCTTCTCAAATACAATTTAAAAATACACTAAAGTTTGGATTTAAAAAGAGACCTATTTAATCATACGCTTCAAAAAACAAGAAGAATCTACATGGAAATGAAGTGTGATGGAAAATAGCAGTGTGCATGGATCACATCTAATGGATATTTCTAACAAGGGAAGAAGCTGACATCCAGCAAATTTCAAGTAGACAGAGAGCTGAAGAATTTCCACAGAGAGAAGCAGCACTTGTGATCCTCTGAACAATGGCCTTGGAGAAAGCTCCAGAATCCATGGCCACGGGCTATTTCCACAGTGAGACTTCTCAGAAGCAGCATCCTCAGCTTTTCTGCCTTCAGGGGTGGGAAGGAGGGGCGCCGAGCAACATCTTTCCTCTCGGGGAGCTGCAGCCTTACGGACAAGCTTCAAACCTGAGCTATTTCCAACTTCCACGGGGAGTGGGGAACCAGCGGAGCGTGGTTCCACCGCTTTCCTCTCGCACCAAGCGCAGCAGCTGGGCGGCCGTGGCAGGGAGGGGAGAGACGGCCGGCGCTGCATGCGTGTTTACGTGTCTCGCATGGGTGTGGAAAGAGGAGACAGAGATTCTAATGAAAGATGGAGGGGAGAGAGAAAGAGGGGTTGGGGAAGAGGGGAAGCACCACCTTTCTTTTCTCTGCTCTTCCTGGGGATCTGAAAAATCCTCCTAACCGGTCTTTCAGGCTTTTCCCGGCCTCTGAGGAGAGCGGCCACGCCCGCCTCAGAAGAGTCCTGAGGCTTCTCTTGGCTGACGCTCGCAGGGAGCTCGCTCGCCGGGATCTCCTCAGGCCCGGTGCCGCCGCTTAGCTCTGGGATGCAGAGGCCGCCGCCGCCATTTTGTGGGGTAGATTCTAGCTCCGGAAGCGCTTGCTTCATCTCCTCGTCTGCGCAGCAGCTGCTGCCGCCGCCGGCACTTTCACAGCTCAAGTCCGTCAGCGGAGAAGCTTCTGTCTCTGCAGCGGTCGCCATCACACCAGCGTGAGGAGCCGGGAAGCTTCTGCCCACAAGGTCAACAGGGGTGGGGGGAAGGGGCGGCGGGTCGGCGTCACCGCCTAGCTGCTCTCAGCCTTCCCACCCCTTCCCCCCTGGCAGTGGGCCGCGCCTCCAATCCAGGAGCCTCTCAAGGGCCCCAAAATGGGCGCCCCAACCTAGCCGTCCAGGCCTAGGAGCCGATCCTCTCTCGTGCAGTTCTTCAGCCAGCCCCCGCCACTCAACGTGCTGGCGTCTGAAGAGGGAGGAGGCGGGGTCATCACGGACTGCTCAGCCAATGGGGGTGCAGCACCCGACTCTGCAGGCGTGTGTAAGACGGCTCCAGGGGGCGGAGCCTGGGCACGCTAGAGCCCGCCAAAAGGGGCTACGGCAACGCCCTGCGAGCACTTCGACGCCGAGACTGGCAGTGAGTTGAGTGCACCTGCTGGAGAGGAGCTAGTTATGGAACTGCACCTGATCTGCGCAGCGTTGCGTGTTTTGGAACAAGATTAACTTCCTTGACTGTGCTGGAGTTACACCGGACTCATGCAATGGGTGTGCGAATCCCAGCTTGCTTATAGAAGCCTTTCGAGACTGTAAGAAAATGGACTGCAGCACAAGAGCCTCAAAGCCTCAGGCAAAGCCTTAGCTAACTTCAGCGGCTTCAGCAAGGTGCCTTTCCCACTGGGTCTTGATCTTTGCAATAGATTATTCCCATTGGCCGCCTTTTTTTACCTTAAAGAGTTGGAACCAGTGGTCGCCTCCAGAAAGAAGTCCTACATGGATCCTTTGATAAGATTTAACAGCCTAATGTTTACAGGACTTGGTTCTGGTGAGCTTGAGGGGAGGGGGCTACTTCTCTTTGGTTCCCTATAGTAAGTGTAGTGTCTGTTAAATAAAAATATAAATGTTTGCAGCCATATTATTAAAAATATGCAGCAAAGGTACTTTAAAATAGTCAAGTAGAAGGCCCTTTGAATAGTTTATGATGACTAGGGTGAAACTGCTATCATGGGTTATCATGAGTACAGACAGTATTTACTGGGTGCTTTCTATATGCCAGGCACTGGACAAAGCCAGTTACATACATTACTTCCATTTAATGCTCACAACAACAAATACAGGGACATACCAAAGCACTATATCTTGTTTTATTGTGCTTCTCTTGAGTGAGCTTCACAGATGTTGTTTTTTACAAATTGAAGGCCAGACCTTTCACCCACAAAAGATTACAACTGGTTTTGTTATGGTCTGGAACTGAACTTGCAATATCTTTGCTCTATGCATAATTTAAGAGAATTATTTCAAGACATTGAACAAATGAAGTTAACAAAATCATTATTTGAAGTCAGGTCTATTGAACTCCATCATGAAGTACTCTTGACTACTTCTGCAAGACCTAATTATCACAACAGCCCTGCACTTTACACATTATGAATGAAAAAATGAGAATTGACATCTAGTTCAATCTCCTGGCAGAAGGATCAGGATTGGAACCCAAATCTTTATTCTCCAACTCCAGCTGTCTCTCAAGGAGTTGACTGACCAAAGCTATAGCTATAACAAAACTCTAGACCTTGGCATGTTATTGCTACTTAAAGGACATCACTAAGGCCAACATGGAAGTTGGATTCCTATGTCCTGTGATAAATATCATCCCTGTTTAACAACCTATATGGAAAAGTTAAATCATGGTTTGCCCAACCTATTTGAATCAGTTATGTAAATGGAAGGACATGAGTGTAAAGCCATTACTCCTTTAAGTAAATAGTTTGTGTAAAAAAATTTTAAATACAGATGAAAACATTATGGGTTACATTGACACAATGCACTCACTATTTTAAGGTAAAAGGAACATTTTAAATTCAGGGGAAGAAGTGCCTTACTTGATATAAAAGAGACTATGGAAGATCAGAAACAAAGATCTCCAAACAATAACTTTCATTTTTTGTTGGTTGATTAGAAGCTAATTTTTATCAAGTTACAAGGTAAATATGAACTAATTGCATATTGGTGCCACTGATCAACTAAGGCCATCCTCATTTGTTCAGCAATGTCCAACTTTACTTGGAAGGTAGAAGTCCTAGGCTGTGCATAATAAGGCAGACACATCAGTTGGTGGTAAAGAGTACCTAAAACTAAGGCCAGAGAACCGTTAGTCTTCCAGAGACTGAATTATATGTTGTGAGAGTAAAAATTTTTATTCCAAATCATTTGGGGATTTTTAATTTTATTTTATTATTTTAACTATTTTATTTATTATCTTTAGAGGGAGTGGAAGGGATAGCAGCAGAGAGGGAGGGAGACATCAATGTATGGTTGTCTTTCATCTGCCTCTAGCCATGGATCTGGCTAGAAACCTGGTTGTGTGCCCGGGCTGAGGAATTAAACCAGCGACCTTTGGGTTCACAGGCCGGCGCCTTACCCACTATGCCACCAGCCAGGGCTACTTTTTTTTTTAATTTTTAAGATTTTATTAATTTTCAGAGAGAGGTGAAGGTAAGAAGAAAGGGAGAGAAACATTGATGTGTGAGAGATACATTGGTTGCCTCTCACACACCTCAAACTGGGGACCTGGCCTTCAATCCAAGCATGTGCCCTGACTGGAAATCAAACCATCAACCTTTTGGTTTACAGGCTGGCACTCAATCCACTGAGCCACACCTGCCAAGGCTAAAAAAAAATTAATGAATTTGTATTATACCTTATGAGGCTTTTAGATCCATGCTGATTCTGACCCTTGTTTACTCTTCTATGTCCACTTCTTTTTCCTAAACTCCTCCTCTGTATTTTCTCAGCCTGGCACACTTGCCAAGCACATGCTGTTTCCCCAGTATGCTGTGCTCTTCTCATCACCTCCTTCCCCATTAGCTCCTGCACTTCCTTTGACTTAAGTTTCACTTCCTTGTATAAGCTTCCTTGGTCACCCACCTTCCATTCTAGGTTGGGTTTCTCTCTTTGGTTTACTCATAGAACATTTGTTCCTTTCACCTAGACTACCTTCCACTTCCCTCAATCTGTAATTACTCCCTTATTTATGGAATTATTTAATTGTATCTCTCCCACTAGACCCAATGGTCCACTTCATGGGCTGAGGGGTAATGTCTGGGTTTACATACCATGGTATTTCACGGCCTGGCACACATAGGTGTTCACCATATATGTTTTGACTGCTGAAGACAACACAGTAGCTATTTGGCATTTTCTGGCAAGAAAATTGCTTATCTCATATAACCTGATTTGGGTTTACCCCTAATCAGGGGGTATTTACTGGTATATCTTGCTTTAAGCAAACTGAATCCATTATATGAGAATCTGGATTTACCCAAAATATAAATTTGGATGTGTCTGTCAACTCCCTTTAAATGGTTTATACAAATTCAAAGTACCTTTTGCTTCATTTGAGAAGCCAGGTGAATTTCATTTGCCAAATCCAAGACTTGTTGAAATCAAAAGAATTTAACAATTGGAAGTAATTATTGTGTTATATCAACTGGCTAACCAGTGTAGACTTAGTTACAAGATCATTTGCATCACTGCCATTTCCAACTCACGAAAGACTCAGGTTTTTACTATACTAACTTTACATTGTGGTTTGCAGAGTTTTCTAAGAAAGTTGGTGCACAAAGTGGAAAAAATGCTCAAGAGGAAGTGGTACACTGCAAAAGGGCAAACTGGTAAAATGTGAGAAAAAATAAAATTAATAGTGTCTTAGGTTTAATGTTTTTTATAATAAAGTAGGGCAAAAGAAAGTGTATAGGAATTCATGTTTTCTGAAGAATAACGTGCCTCACCACTTAATTGGGAAGACTGAATAAGTTTGAGGAAAAGGAGTAATAATACAAAAAGAACATTTGAACAACTCCTTACAGTTGAACAATGCTTTATTTATTCTCTTAGCAAATATTTCTTGGGACTCTATCTGCTACTAGGCCCCAGGTTGGGCTTCTGGGGATACAACTGAAAACAAACATCCACCCTGACCCTGGGTTTATACTCTAGTGACTCCTGTTACCTGATCTGATCTTCACAGCAGTTGCCAGAGAAACATTGCCGCTTTGGCAGAGGAGGAAATGGTGGCTTAACTGTTTCGCTGAAGGAAACACCACCAATAAGTGATGGAACAGGACTCATATACGCATCTCTTTACTCCAATTTCAGGCTCTTGTAACTACATGGAATTCTAGTTGCTTATAGGCCTCTGAGATCTCTAGTTTGTTAATTAAGGCTCTCAAGAAAAATAAATAATTATGAAGTTACAACATTATGCATTTCAGTCACTTCTCTGTGTGTTATTTCTCTTCCCCTGTTTTGTCCCTCTATTCTTAGTGAATAGGAAACTTCCCACCAACTTACTTATAAATGCACTCATTTTTACTTTTTTTTACTAGTGGCACTTAGTAATTTGTAGGTGATTTCTAGACAGGCAGAAGCAAATCAGTCATCCAGTTTCCTGACAACTGAACTGAGAATCTATTTCCACTTTACATCACATGACTCAGGTTATTGCTTTATCATTTGGTGCTTCATAGTACCAGACAGGTACTCAGACTTAAACTTTGGACATTTTTCTCTCCAATGTATAAGAACCCAATAATAAAAAGTATATTTGACATGATTTTTTTGCCAAATAGTAAATACTGATTTTAGCCTTGGCTGGGTAGCTCAGTTAGTTAGAGCATTGACCCAATATAACCAGGCTCAATCCCCATTCAGGGCTCATACAAGAAGCAACAATGAACACATAAATAAGTAGAATAACAAATTGATGTTTCTCTCTCAAATCAATTTTTTTTTAAAGTTAGATTTTTAGCCCTGGCTGGTGGCTCAGTGGATAGGTGCTGGCCTGTGAACCCAAAGGTTGCTGGTTCAATTCCCAGTCAGGGCACACAACCAGGTTCCAAGCCAGGTCTCCAGTCAGGTCTGTGGCTGGAGGCAGGTGAAAGGCAACCATACATGGATGTTTGTCTCCCTCTCTGCCTCCCTCTCTTCCCCTCTCTCTAAAAGTAATAAATAATTTTTTTTAAAAAGAGATTTCTGTTTGCCTTTAAATACCTATTTCATATATCCTTTCTCGTATTATTCCCAAATACACACAAAAACATGTTTTCCCAAATTATTTTTCCACTTCATGTAACAATATTCTGGTGAAGAGAGCTATGCAAAAATAGACCCCTGCAAAAATGACAACCTAAAGTATTAGTACTCTCCCCCACAGTGGATCTGAATAGACAGGCAACTAATTATTATTACAAGTTTTCTTCTAAGAAGTCTTTGGGGGAACCAGTCAAATTTAAATAGGGTAATTGGTAGGTTTGTGGTTGTAATTTACATAAATTATAGAAACATAACACCAGACATTTATCTAATTAAAGAAATTATGGTGTTTGGTTCCATATTTAGAGGAATTCTACATATGTTTGTGCTACTCTCTTGAGAATCATATTCTCTTGGAACAGAATATACTAATAATGTTCAAAAATTCAGTTTTGCTTTACTTTGCAATAAAATATATATTAAGTATAAAATACTATTCACATATGTCTAATAAAAATACTATTCATATATGTTTCTGAAATAAAAATAGTATTAAAATATAATTCCATTAATTCTTTTAGAAGATGTTTATCCGTATCCCCTAACAGAGATGTTGATTAGTTACACTCACCATTATGTGCTGCTGCTTTTTTAAAATGTGAATGAACTCTTCACTCTCCTAATCAGTCTGCAATCACAGGTCTATGACCCTTAGTTGAGTTTCTGTTTCCTGTAACTATACTAAGTAATGTGAGACATGTAATACTGTCAAGTTTTTCCAAGGATTTTATACTCTAAATAAGTATGAAAATGCTATTTCTATAAAAAGCATAGTAGAACTTTAGATTCTTGCAGAATTGCACATAAGAGAAGTACCAAATATTTAAACTTCAGAAATTATTCAAACAAAATTTCATATTGTCCCTATATCCTACCTAAAGGGGTCTGAAATAGAGTCAAATTGCAAGTTGTTTTGTGTGTGTGTGTGTGTGTGTGTGTGTGTGTGTGTTTTAACACATAATAACATACAAATCTGTCTCAATGCCTCAAGTAGCCTCCAACCACAGCCTACCTAAAGTAATCTAGGGTCCTGGCCAGTATAGTAGCTCAGTTGGTTGGAGTCACCTATAGACCAAAAGGTCACGGTTCAATTCCCAGTAATGGTACATGCTTGGGTTGCGGGTTCTGCCCCCAGTCAGGGCATGTATGTGAGGCAACTGATTGATGTTTCTCTCACATCCTCACATTGATGTTTCTCTCCCCCGTCTCTCTTCCTCCCTTTCCTTCTAAGATCAATAAGCATATTCTCAAGTGAGAATTTTTAAAAATAAATAAATAAATAAAAGGAACCTAGGAAATTTACAAGACAGGAGAATGCCTCATGCCCTCATACTGATACATTGGGACATTGATAACTTGAAGATTACCACACCGGTGTTACTGGCACTCATTTACTAAACTTGATTATTTAGCAGTTAGTTATTGATCAACCTGTGCTTTCCAAGAACTGTATCTAATGCAGTGGATTAAATATAGACATATTTCCTTCCTGCTTGAAAAGGCAATCAAAGGAGACTTATCCAGAGAGACTCACTGGGTTAGCAAAGGCCAGAGATAGGAAGTTGAAGTGGCAGGGAGCATGATAGAAATCTAGGTAGAGAGGACAGTGAGGGAAAAAAGGAATAAAGATACCTATAAGATGCAAAAAGATTTATGCAGGGAAACACAGTTGGTCCTTGTGATATACACATACAGAGCTAGGCAATAGAATCACAGACCCTCATGTGCTGTGGTAAGGGACTTAGATCTAATCCCGAAGGCAAGACCTAAGGATTTAAAGATATTACATAGCATTTGTTTTCTTTTTAAGCAAAAGAAAATTTTTTGTTTTTTTTTTTTCCTTGTGCCTTATAATCTGCCTTTAACTTTAATTTGTAAGTGGGGACCTACATAGCTGAAATAAGATAACGGAATACTGTGTCCATGGATTTAGAAGATGGAAGGAAGATTGTCCAAATATGTGCAAGTTAATATTTTCATTCAAGCATATTAATGTAGAGATTTCTAAATGGGTCACCAGCTTAAAATATCACCTTTAAAATAGAAATGTATAGCTGTTATCTTGTACCTATCTTCTCTAAGAACTTTTTAAAAGATTTTATTTATTATTTTTAGAAAGAGGAGAAGGGAGAGAGGCAGAGACAGAGAAAAACATCAGTGTATGATTGCCTTTCACCTGCCTCCAGCTAGGGATCTGGCTGGAGGCCTGGCTTGCAACCTGGTTATGTGCCCTGGCTGGGATTTGAACCAGTGACCTTGGGGTTTGCAGGCAGGCACCCTTCCATTGAGCTAACAGCCAGGGCTCAGAACTTTTTTTTAAATGGTCATGGCTCCATCTCCATTGGTAGCAGCTAACTGCTGTCACTATATCACGTTTTAACCAGACACTCTTTTGCAGTCATCCATCCATTCAGTCCCATCTCATTTCTACATTTCCCACATAGGTGAGTAGGTTCTGGTTAATAAAATTCACTGTTGTGCAAAAGACATCATGGAGTAAGGATAATATGTAATCAGCCACCTTTTGGTCAACAGCATGGTCAACATCAGCATGGTCTTCTCCTCCTCCCTGTCTTTAGGATAAGTCTACTCCAGGGCAGTAGCAAGGCACACCCTTCAGTCTGTTTATTAAATTGCAAGCTTAGGCATAGTCTTACAGCAATGTTGTATGTGAGGAGAGCAAGGAACAGAGAAGAAATGCACATACCCCTTATAAATAAAAATTCTTCATGAAATAGGGAACGTTTTAATGCTAAGGAAGTAATGGTCTTCCTATTTAAAAACCAGATGGCATAGGAAGTTCTGGATTCAAGTTGGCTACTCAAACAATGGAAAATTCAGGCTTCAGAACATGTCTTTTTTCAACTTCATTTCTTTTTATGAGAGTCAAGGAAAACCATAGGCAAATAAAAAGTGTGGAAATAATTTAAGGGCCCATGTCAGTTAGTTTCCAAAATCAGGTAACTAAAGGCACCTTTTCTCTTTCTAAGATGTCAGGGCTTTCATAAAAAATTGTTAAGGTGGTGGAATACAAATATATGCTAAAAATTTCATATTTTCATTTTCTAGCCATACCCTTCAATTCATCCATGCCATAAGGCTGCATCAGGAGAGAACAGGTTTTTCTAAGCATTAGAGATGAAAAAACAGACCTAAAGGTTCAAGTTTAGTGGTTGTCTTTCCTAGGGATATAGTCAAATGCAAGTAATAACAAAGTCAAATTTCTTAGGTAGTACCCAAATAAACCAGGGAGTGCATACATTTAAAAACAGAGCTGCACCATCTGTTGTTCTAGAGTTTTGTTTATACATATAATGGCAAAATTTGGGTCCATATCACATACATTGCCTTTATAGTACAGCTTTTGTTACTGTGAACATGATACTCTGGAGGAGAATAAGAACAAGAGTAATGAAGTATTAATTAATAAATATTTTCTTGTGATGAAAACATAAATAAAGGCAAAACTACCTTAGGTAGAGGCTGATTCGATCAGGTGTGCATTTTTTGACAGATCATTCTGGTTTCTATTATAGAAGGTGGATTTTGGATGTGGAGGCAAGAAGAATAGTGAGGAGACTGTTGGAAAAACCTAGGCAAGAGATAGCTTAGGACTTCACCATTCTTGGTCATTATCAGCCTAACACAACCCAAGGATGTTTCACTGCTTGAGAGAATTTCAATGGGAAGAAGGAAAAGAGATGGAAGAAATTGCTAACAGCTACTGAGGAAAGCTATTGCTGTCTTCCTTACCATCACGTTACTGTTTTCAGAATTCTCTGAAAGGATCAAGTAGCAAACCACAAAGTGATGTTGGCAGGTGTTTTTTAAAAAGCGATATAAAGAGTGAAAATGTAACCTGGCTGGTGGCTTAGTGGATAGGAGTCAGCCTGCAAACCCAAAGGTCACTGGTTCGATTCCCAGTCAGGGCACAGAACCAGGTTGCAAGCTAGGCCTCCAGCCAGGTCCATAGCTGGAGGCAGGTGAAAAGCAACCATACACTAATATTTCTTTCCCTCTCTGTCTTCTTCCCATTCCTTCTTTCTAAAAATAATAAATATAATCTTTTTAAAAAAGAATGAAAATGCTTCTAATTCATAATTCAGTTGCAGAAGACTTACAATAGTTAACAATTTTCAAGCTCCCAATACAATCCCATGTAAAATATTGTAAGTATTTTTCCTATTGGAATGGTTTAACAGAAGACTAGGGTTTAAAATGGAGTGATGAAATATGAAGTATATGAGCAAATAATGAAGCTGAAGGGCTTAAATTTTTTTCCTTTTTTCTTTTTTATTTATTAGTTGATTTATTGAGTAACAATAAGCCAAGTCACAGTGAAATAAATTATTTGCATTTGAATATACAAGCAGTTTATTGTCTAAAAATAACCTATTTAGCAAAGATATATGAACTCAGAACTTTAACATGTATTACCAGCTGAGCACTATTAGGAAAGAAAAGAAATACATAACATCATTTCTCTTCATCACTTCACCCAACCAACAACCCTTCTTCTGATGTGGCTCTTTCTTTTGTAGCCTTAACCTGGCAGATTCCAAACATCATGGTCACCTCTGACCTTTTCCACTTTGTGATTCCATTTATCCAGGAAGTCACCATGAATGCCTTCAAAGTGCACTGTCATCTACTGCTTTCTGTTATCACTGTGAATAGCTTAAAGTTTTCTTTTTCCATTCCAAAACTAGATTCAAGAAGTATCTGGTATGTTGAAATTGGTTATGTAACATTTAAATGTACAGAATTGTTTTTGTTTTTGTTTTGTTTTGTTTTGTTTTTGCTGCAAAGGCTTTATTGTTTCCATTTGGTCCAACTCATGGGAGAGGGTTCCAGGAGGCTAAAAGGGTCTCTAATGGTTTCAGGGAGAGGCTCAGGCAAAATACAGATACCAGGGAAATGCAGAGCCCTAGAAGACCTCTGGGCTCCAAAGGACTTCCTAGCCATGTTTGAGGGTTCTCCTTCCAAAGAGATACTTGCCCATCCCAGTCTGGGAGCCAGCCAGCTGGTGGATGTTAGTCAGGTGGCTGCCCATCTTCTTGATGACTCTCACCTCCTCATCCAGGAAATGATTTTCCAGGAAGTCACAGAGATGAGGGTCTGTGCAGGTAGAATCCAGGGCATGCAGATACAGAAGGACCTGGTTCAGGCTCTTCTCCAAGGTCAAGGCAGCTTCCATGACTTCCTGGGTTTTACCCACCTCATCCTTCCCCATGTCCTGGAAGAGAATGCGGCTACTGCACTAGTTTTGCAGCTTTTTAATATTTATTTATTTATTTTTGTTGTTGTATTACATCCATCCCCTTGGTTTTGCAGCTTTAAGAGACGCTGGGCGCCCTCCTGCTTCTCCTGGGCCAACTCTCAGAAGTGGCGGATGCCCTGCAGAATCACATCCTCCCAGTCAAAGTAGAAGCCCAGAGAGAGGTAGGTGTAGGAGACCTGCAGATGCAAGTTGGCCAGGCAGTTGACTGCAGCCTCCACCTCAGTGGAATAATTCTGATGAATTTTGGAGCTCATGGTTGTTCTGCTGTTAAGATTTAAGATAAAAAACAGAAAACAAAAAAATGGTGTTGGCTGGTCTCCAGGCTGAAGTGATTCCAAAAGCGGTGAGTAGAAAAAGTTTGCAGGATAGTAGGAAAAAAAGGCGCATGCCTAGGTCTGTTTTTGTCCAAACCCTGTTGAAGGAAGAGACAGATCCCAGGACCACGGAGGGTACTGTCTACTGTGTTGTTTTTATTGTTAAAAAAGTTTTAATGAGCCCTGGCTGGTGGCACAATGGATAAACCGCCTGCTTGCAAACCCAAAGGTCGCTGGTTCGATTCCAACTAGGGCACAAAACCAGCTTGTAAGCCAGGTCTCCAGCCAGGTTCATAGCTGGAGGCAGGTGAAAGGCAACCAACCATACAATGATGTTTCTCTCCCTCTCTTCCTCTCTCCCTTCCCCTCTCTCTGAAAATAATAAATAAAACCTTTTTAAAAAAGTTTTAATGTGTTTAAAAGATAAAATTTGAATCAGACATTTGCAGAATATGTAAGACACCTCCTTGAAACTTAGGGTTCTGAGAAGAGAATCTAACATTGGCCTCATGAATACTAAATTTGACACTTCGTATTTTTTTTTGGACCAGAAACCAGACCTTCAGGAGCATATACACAAACAGTTCAGCAGAGGGCAGCAAAACTTCACTCACCAGTGTTTTAACCCCTCAGCTTTTCTAAGATCCCTAAAAATATTTTGTTTTTAAATTATAGATATACAATCATATTAATTTCAGGTGCACAACATAGTGATTAGACATTTATATCTTACAGTAGTCATGAATTGCAGCACTTGTTAAGCAGAACAGAATTCTTCCCAGAATTCTGAGACTGCTGAAGGTTCTTGGATGGATAGAACCTGAGGCAATAACAAGAGGGAAGAAAGGTGGGCCACAGTGTCTTAATGCCTTAATGAGGTCATCTGCTGATGTTCTGCCAATTCTTTTACAAAGAATTCGGATTTAAGGTACAATAAGATTCTTTTTACAAATATGTTCTATGTGCCTGCGTTTCCTTATCTGTAAAATGGAGATAATAATTATACCTATACCACAAGGGGGTGGGCAGATTAAATGTAAAGTGAGTGAAAGACTAAGTGTTCACTGTTTTCTTTTTTTAATTATGGCAAAAGTACATAAAATACATAAAAGTAAATTTCCCATCTTAATCATTTTTAAGTGTACAGTTCAGTAAAGTATATTACATTATGTATAATCAATCCTCGAAACTCTTTATCTTATACAACTGGAAACCCTATGCCCGTTAATCAAAAATTCCCCATTCCTCTTCTCTGCCAGCCCATGGCAACAACCATCCTACATTTTTGTCTCTGATTTTGTCCATGCCAGATAACTTATATTAATAGAATCACACCATATGTCTTTATGTAATTATCTGATTTACTTAGAACAATGTCTTCAAGGTTTATCCATATTGTAGCATATATCAGTCTCCTTCCTTTTTAAGGCTAATATTCAATTATGTAATTATATACATATGCATATATATATTACATGTACAAATATACATATATTACATATACATGTATATATATATTTGGTATATTATAAATCAGGAATTTAAAAAGTGATTTTTAGGACTATTGCTTTCAGTCATAGCAGAATAACAAAAATAAGACTTATTCTCCCACCATAAGCAACTAGAAAACTGGACAAATATATATACAAATAATCATATTCAGACAACAGGCAGTATGGATCATAATCTCTGAGAGAAGGAAACAGAAAGGTATAGTTTACAACCATCCCAGATTGGAAAAAAATGAAATTTTCTATGGGAAATTATAAGTGATCTAACATGTGTGTAATTGAACTTCAAAAAGGAGGGGACTTACAAGAAACTATTTAAGAAATAATGACCTAGTTTTGTGAAAATTATAAACTCAGAAATTAAAGAACCTCTGTAAATAAGGTAAATATAGTTAATATACAAACCATAGTCAGTCATGTCAAAAACTAATGGTTAAGAGACAATCTCAAATGCAACAAACCAATAGCAAACAAACAGCAAACCAAAACCACATCCCATGCAATATAAGATAATAATTACCACAGGCTTCTTGTCAGAAACTATAAGGTGGGGCGAAAATAGGTTTACAGTTGTGAATATTTGAAACACAGGGTTTATTCTTGTATTGTTGTTTTTAATTATTGTATTACTCGCCATATGAACAACCATAAACCTACTTTCGCCTCATCCTGTATACAGACCAGAAGATAATGCAATTACATCTTTAAAGTGTTGTAATTTAAAAAAACAAAAAAATCATCCAAGTAGAATTCTGTATCCAACAAAAAAATCCTTTAAAAATTAAGGCAAAATTAAAGATTTTTTAAAACAAAAGCTGAGAAAAATTATCACTAGTAGGACTTCAATAAAAGAAGTTCTTCAGGCTGAAATGATACCAAAAGGAAACTTTACATAAAGGAAATAAAAGCACTACAAATGGCAAGTAAATATGTGTGTAATTATAACACAATTGTTAAATAATTGCTTTATTTACTCAAAAGATAAATGCCTCTGCCCTGACCAGTGTGGTTCAACTGGTTGGGCATTGTCTCACAAACTGAAAGGTTCCTGTTTCTATTCCTTCCTGATCAAGGCTCATGTCTGGATTGTAGGTTTGGTTCCTGGTTGGAGTGCCTAGCAGAGGCAACCAATCAATATTTCTCTCGCACATTGATATTTCTCTCTCTTTCTCCCTCCTTTCCCGTTCTCTTTAAAAATATATAAATAAAATCTTTAAAAAATATATCAATGCCCTTGGTTAAAGAAAATAGTAGGGAAATCTAGTCAAGATGGCAGCATAAGCAGATGTGGCTCACCTCTTTATACAATTACATCAACATCACAACTAAAATAGAACCATCAGAAATTGAGTTGAATGGACTGACAACTACAGAATTAAAGAATCCATATCCATTGAGACAGGTAGGAGGGCTCAGACATGAAACAGGCTGGTCTCTCTCCCACATGTGGTGGATAAATGTTCAGGAATGATAACTCAGGAACTATGAGTCCCAGCCTCTCATTAGGTCCCCACCCGAGGGTTCCAGTGCCAGGAAGTCCCGTCCCCACAATTTATGGCTGCAAAATCCAGCAGGGATTGAGTAGGTGTTAGAAATAGCTGGAGCCCCAAGTTGTTCATCTTAATCCACACATAAACTTACCTACTCAGACTCACTCCCTCTGAATTCCAGCCCGAGGTAGCAACTGGAAATTCACCAGGGGTATACAGGGAAAAAATGAAGTATCTGGCATCAAGGCCAGCAGAGGCCATTATCTCTTTTCTAAATTCTCCCTTCACAGAGCTGGCAAACTGGTGTCATGCCTGAGACTCCATTAACCTGGCTAACATTTGACCCACCTCGTAGACCCCCAGAGACTCCACCTTACCCAATTTATAGCCCACCCAAGCTGCTTTTCCATATGAATGGCTGGTCTTGGCTCTGGCTTCAAACTTTTTAAATCTTATCAAGCAAGCAACAGCTGTGGCTTCAGTGAGCTCCAGGCCAGTTTAGACTCACAGCTTGGCTTCGCCTGGGAATTTCCAAATCCAACACAAGTAGCAGCCATCTCAGGTTCCTTTATAGCTTAGGAAGGGTGCTCTGGGCAAAAATGTGGTGGCTGACCTTGGCCTGCACCACCCAGGAAACCCCTGGACCAGCACACCCAATGGACAGCTACAGACCACATTGGAGCACCACCATCCTGCCCCTGCACAGCTGATCCTAAACAGAGGGTGGAGGTTGGTAGTCAGTCATCACAGCCAGTTCTTGCAGCTGACTGGCCTGGGTAAATCCCTCCTATTGATCTGCCAACAGCAACCAACACTCAACTACAATAGTAATCAACCCACATAAAAAGAACCCAGCTTGGCTTGCACCATGAGCACCCAGCTCGGGGGATAGGGAAGGCTGTGCCACTGGACCCTACAGAATACCTATTACATTAGACCATACTATTAAGACACAGAGTCAAAACGGCTCTACCTAATTCACAGAAACAAGTACATGGAGGCTGCCAAAGGGGGGAGGCAGAGAAATATGGCCCAAATGAAAGAACAGAACAAAATTCCAGAAAAAGAACTAAATGAAACAGAGATAGCCAACCTATCAGACGCAGAGTTCAAAACACTGGTGATCAGGAGGCTCAGAAAAATGATTGAGTATGGCCACAAAATAAAGGAAGTGAAGATTATAAAAGAGAAATAAATAAATATACAGGGAACCAACAGTGATGGGAAGGAAGCCAGGATTAAAATAAACAAAAGGAAAAAATAAACACAAGAACAGAAAGAAGAAACAAGAATTGAAAGAAATAAGGAGAAAATTGGGAACCCCTGGGACAACTTTAAACATACCAACATCTGAATCAGATGGAGAAGAGGAAGAGCAAGAAATTGAAAACTTCCATGAAAAAGTAATGAAAGAAAATTTCCCTAATTTGGTGAAGGAAATAGACGTACAAATCCAAGAGGCACAGAGAGTCCCAAACAAGTTGAACCCAAAGAGGGCCACACCAAGATATATCATAATGAAAATGCCAAGGGTTAAAGATAAAGAAAGCATCTTAAAAGCAGCAGAAGAAGAGAGTTACCTACAAAGGAGTTACCATAAAACTATCAGCTAATTTCTCAAAAGAAACTTTGCAGGCTAGAAGGGACTGGCAAGAAGTATTCAAAGTGATGAAAATCAAGGACCTACAACCAAGATTACTGTATTCAGCAAAATTAGTATTTAGAATGGAAGGGCAAATAAAGTGCTTTCTAGTCAAGGTAAAGCTACAAGAATTCATCATCATCAAGACATTATTATAAGATGTGTTCAAGGGACTTAACAAAAGCAAGATTTAAACTATGAACATTAAAATAACAACAACAACAAACAACAACAAATTCACAACTATCAACAACAGAATCTAAAAAAATAAAAAACAAAACAAACTAAGCAAACAACCAAAACAGGAACAAAATCCTAGGTATGGGGATCATTTGGGAGGGGGAAGGAGAAGAAAGGGGAAAATGATCAAGAAGGGATCAAGAAGCATAACTGGTAGGAACAAAATAGACAGGGGGATGTTAGGAATAGTATAGGAAAGGGTGGAGCCAAAGAACTTACATGCGTGACCCAAGGACATGAATTAAGTGGGGAGGGACTGCTGAGGGGAAGGGGTGTACCAGGTGGAGGGGGCAAAAGAAAACAATTGGGACACTGTCACAGCATAATCATAAAATATATTAAAGAAACATAATAAAAATGCATTGTAGAATATATAACATAAGAAAGCATATGTATACCAAGAACATCACAAAGAATGGGCAAGAAAAAAATGAAAGTATGAAGTTCTCATATTATACATGAAAAATTAGACTATTACTTCAAGGTTAGACTGTGATAAGACTAAAGAAAAGACTGTGAAAACAACCACTAAAAAAAGAAAACAATAAACCCATATGGAAGATAGAATGAAATATTACAAAATACTAAATCTAAAAGGAGAAGGAAAAATGAACCAAGAACAAATGGGACTCACAAGAAACAAATAGCAAGATGGGGGACCTACAATGAATTATATTAATTACATTAAATACAAAGGGCATAAAATCTCCAATTAAAACACAGAGAAAGTTAAGCTAATTTTGTAAAAGCAAGACCCAAGTATATGCTATATGCAAAAACATATTTAAATATAAAGACAGATACATTAAAAGGTGTAAGATGACAAAAGATATACCATGTATATACAAATCAAAAGAAAGCAGGAGTGGTTACATTAATATCAAAAAGAGACTTTGGAATGAGGAATTATATCAGAGATAAAGGATATTTTATTGAGGAATAAATTCATCAATAACATTTAACAATCCTAAGCGTATTTAAATCTAATATCAAAGCTTCAAAATGCATACATAAAATAGATAAAACTGAAAGGAGAAATAAAAAAATAAAAAATTATAGTTGGATATTTTAATACTTCTCTTTAATTAATTGATATGAAAGGTGGACATGAAATCAATAGCAATATAGAAGAATTTAACAGCTCTATCACCAACTTTGCCTAACTGATAGCCTACCCAATAACAACTCAAATGCATATGAAATATTCACATAGATAAACCATTCACTGGGATATAAGACAAGTCTCAATAGATTTAAAAGGATTAAAAAATACTCTAAGATCAAGTAATGCCTATCTTAGGAAGGAAAAGTTGATTTGGTATTAGAAAAATTGATATAGTTCAGCATATTAACAAAATAAAAGGGGAAACCATATGATCATATCAATAAATTTAAAATTTTTTGAGAAAATTCAATATCCACTTATGATAAAAATTTAAAAACCTCTCAGCAGGAGCTTGGAAGATGGTGACAGAGTAGAGAGCAGTGCTGATGGTGTTCTCAAGTACCAGAGCAGCTAGAGGACAGGATAGGGAGCTCGAGACGTCTTCAGGTCCTGAAGAACTGGAGTGGTCAGCATCTGCACACAGGGGAGCACAGCCCAGTGGCAGCGCAGACCTACAGGAGAGCAGGTGAGGGGACTCTGGACTTAATGGCCGGCGGGCCGAGGTCAGCTCTGGGCAGTGGCGGCCCTACCATGAGGGGCATCTCTAACTGAAGCAGCTCCAGGCTCCCTGGCAACTAGAAATCTCAACAGTGAAGTGTGGGCAGTGAGGGCAAATGCCGGAGGGAACGAGGAATTGAACTCCTGCAGGGGAGGGACTGTGTGAGAGACTCGCTCCAGCAACAGGGAGAGGAAGCTCCTCACAGGGCTAGAGGCAGAGGAGAAGAGTCCTGCGGGAAGCCGGAGCAGGGGAGCAGGGAAGTGCGCTGGCCAGGGTGGCGAAAGGGCCGAAAACGGTGCTGCTGGGCCACTGGAGAAACAGCAGATTAAAGCCCCTGCGAGGGGGCAGGCCCAGCCCTGTGCACCCACACAGGCCCCCAGGCTCTGCGGAAACTCCAAACTGCGAGCCAGGAACTAGAAGCGGGGGCAACTGACCTGCCCATTGCTTACACTAAGACCGCAGACGCCTGGGAGAGGCGCATCACCAAGGCCACCTAAAGGACTCCTCGGACAGCTGGTTGGCTTGGAGGCCTGGCTCTCGCCCGGGGTAGCAGGGCAGTGTTGGCCGTCCCCAGGCAGTGTTGGCAGACCCTGGGCACTATTGGCGGACGGGGGCTGCCTCCTTCGGAGCAGCGGAGGCAGGGCCAGTCATCACAGGAACCAAAGAGGTTGCAGGCTGCACTGCAGGGGTGCCAGGTGCCTATCACAGGCAGGAACCTCTGCCAGGAGTGGGAGGGGACACCCTGCGAGCGGCAGAATACTGGCAGCTCTTAAATCCAGCTAGGCTACTGAAGGCCCAGCATTCTTGGGGGCTGACACTCAGAATCAGCCCTGACTGTGACAATCAGAGGCCCTGCCGCGCACCAAGACCAGCTAGAATATAGACTATAGACTGTAAAGTCCTGACCAAGAAAAAGAGGCAGCCTCAGGAAAGGGATTGCTGCTAATCTCAAACACCTGAGTTGTACCGAGAGCAATATGAACTATTAATCCCCAACATATCCTTTGCAAAAGTTACTTCTCACATATTCTTAATCCCCCCCCCTATCTCAATCTACCTAAATACCCAAGACCCTCCCTACTCTTGATTTAAAGTCTACTCACTGTCTGGATTCAACGCATTCCCAGTTCTCAATCTAAGTATTCCTCTCTTCCCCAGCCACCTAAACCCTTTCTTTATTCTTTTCTTCCTTTCTTTATCTACACCCGCCCTTTCTTTTTTCTTTTTTTCTTTTCTTCCTGTTAAAGCCCACAGGTCCTGGGTCCACCTGGACCAATCAGAGATCATAAAAGGTGAAAAGACACTGAAACCCTTTCCTTATTAATATTGTTTTTTTTTTTTTTGTCTTGTGAGTCCCCCCACCCTTTTTTTTTTCTTCATTCTTTTCTTCCTGATAAAGCCCTCAGATACTGGCTCCACCTGAACCAAACAGAGATCATAAAGGGTGAACAGACACCTAAACCATTTCTTTATTAATATTGGTTTTTCTTTGTCTTGTGACTTTTTCCTTCTTTATTTTTTTTCTTTCTTTCTCTCTCTAAGCCCAGAGGTCCTGGCTCCACCTAGACCAATTAGGGATCATTAAGGGTGAACAGCCACCTAAACCCTTTCTGCTTATCATACATATACATACATACATATATATATGTATATATATGTGTGTGTGTGTATGTATATATATATAGTTTTGTTTTATTTTGTTTTCTTTGTTTGTTTATTTTTCCTGCTAAAAGCACTCAGGGCCTGGCTCCATCTGGAACAATCAGGGATTATTATTAAGGGTGAACAGCCATCTAAACCCTTTCTTCTTATTATTAATACCGTTTTTATTTATTTTTTCCTTTTTATTTATTTTCTTTCTTTTCCTTTTCTTTTATGGCTAAAGGTCCACAGGTCCAAATACAACCAGACAGCCCAAACAAAGGACACACCAAGAACAACAAGTGGAGAAAATCTGGGAGAATGCAACATTGAACTCCACAAATCTCCTGTCACAGAAGGGTGCTAAAATAAGACAAGGAAGCAAAGCAGGTTAACTCAAGGAAAAAGCAAAAAAATAAAAAGCAAGCAACAGCAGACACCCAAAATGGGGAAAAAAAGAATCAGTCCATCACCAAAAGGAAAGGAAGAATCCCCAGAAAGAACACAAAATGAAACAGGCACCTGAAATATCAGATAAGGAATTCAAAAGAATGATACCAGAGAAACTCAGTGAGCTCAGCCACATCAAAGAAAACTATAAACAACTCCAGGAGAACTACAAAGAACTCCAGGGAAGTTACAAGGAACTTACTGAGAGCTACAACAGCATGAAAAAGGACATGGAAACTATCAATAAGTGCCAGGAGGAAATGAAGAATACAATTTCTGAATTGAAGAGTACAGTAGAAGGAATCAACAGTAGGCTAGAGGAAGCAGAGGACCAGATCAGCAAGTTGGAGGATAATGTAGACAAATGATCCAAGACAGTACAAGAGAATAAAAAAAGGCTGAACAAGACTGAAGAGGGGTTAAGAGAGCTGCAGGACAACATGAAACGTAACAACATCCATATCATAGGGATACCAGAAGGAGAAGAGAAACAAGGAATGGAAAACCTGTTCAAAAAAGTCATGATAGAAAATTTCCCTAACATGATGAGTGAAAACATTAATCCAGTTCAGGAAGCACAGCGGGTCCCAATGAAGATCAACCCAAACAGACCAACACCAAGGCATATTATTATTAAAATGGCTAATCTCAAAGACAAAGAGA